>JBCHJU010053289.1:0-11424 GCA_039654505.1 Plocamopherus imperialis | reverse complement strand
AAGCCTCAAAGCGCTTTACAATACATTTATTCCCCCAGCAGGCATGCTCCCCGGGGAACATACGGTAAAGTGCAGCCAATTTGGCGCGACATTTACCAGCCTATTGCCAGCCCCTTTGACACCTGGGTAGGGTGAAGCAATTGGGAGTAAATTTTCTTGCTTAAGGAAAAAAAAACCCACAGTTGTCGCTGGCAGGATTCGAACCAGAGACCCCTTGATCTCAAGCCCAACGCTCTATCCATTGAGCCACGGTGCCTCCTGTTTTAGTAAGTATGGTATTTGACATATTTGACCTGGGCTTAATACGTTTTCTTCTAACTACAGTGAAAACTCTTTCAGAACCCGCATTTGAATTCGGCACACACAGAATTCTTTAGGCAAGACAAGAAGCATGTTTGAAAGGAAACGTCCCATCAACTGGACTAACATAATTCTTCTGCAGAATATGCCAGTTTATCACATCCTGCCACGTTATAAAAACGCATCAAAAGAAAAAAAAAAGTGAAAACACCCAAAGTAATGTGGATGCCGTGTCCTTAGCATCAACCGTTCCATGAATCGGCAAGGTCAATGACCCCGTTAAAGCAGTGTAGGCTACACTATGTCGTTGTCGTCTTTCCCAGAGGCCAATATTGTAGTACAGTAGCTCCAGGTCTATCTTATACATGTATTACACTGTACACTATTAGGGGCTATTTCTCATCGTGGATAGCAAGTGGCATAATAAACGGGGCTCACCCTCCCGTGGATTAATATATTCCATCTCACATTGCACAGGCTTCTTACTACAATTACAATGACAAAGGATATGCTGGGAGCTTTCAGTTTTGACACTGTCTTCTACAATACCAGGCGATACCTCCGCATGACTTCAATAGACAAATGTGTTTTTTTCGTTTCTATCAGTTATCAGAAGCATCCAATTCTCCCTCTCTATTTGCACCCCCACCCCACCCCACTCTCACTCTTTCTGATTCTATCCTTCAGTGCACATAAAGTACATAATATAATAAACAAAATTACAACGACAGGTCGGCAGGCTAGAAAAAATGTACACATTATACCGACCTTGATTGATCCTTATACATGTACTACATATATTGATATCTGCAAATGGTTACGCTAGCCATATGTCTTTCGCCAGTGACGTCATCTGACTTCGTGGCTTCGGCTTTCCCCGTGACTTTAGCTGGGCATGAGATTTACTTTCAACCTCCCTCATGGGACTTCAGAGATTAGGCCCTCCTGGAGGCCACTCTGGGCTAGCCTATCTAGGAATCTAGGAAAGGAACACGAACATCTTGAGGTCGTTTGGTAGGCAAGCCTATAATTCGTAACTTGTACATTTATCAGTCTTTTTTTCCCTCTCCTTCATAGCATTACGTATTGAAACAGATTTTCTCATGTTCGCATATTACATGCCAAAATGCGTATTAAATTATATGTACGCAATTTCATACCGGTTGGCAAGTTTTTATGACATCATTCATCACTATGGCAAGGAGAACACTCACGAAGTAGACTAGATTAAGCTGCTCCATCATGCATGATAGAACTGCTGTGGGCCTGGTGAACAACTCCTTTTCCTTTTTCATCTTTATTTCCTATCTAGACCAGACTTTTTCCAGACTTCAATCGGGAGATATTAATAGTGATCAGGAGTCTAAGTTTTAAATCGGGAGTCTCAGGATGAGATCGGGAGGATGGGCATATCTGTGACAGGATGTGGCTTGTGATTAAAATAGTAAATAATATCTGCTGCACTTCTATCAATATTATAATTGACGGCAGACCTTCTGTAGTCAAATTTCAACCAAATCTCTAAGTGCACGCACACAAATCTTGGACATCATTTTTTACATTTTTAAAAATGTTTCTTATTTCAAAACTCAAAATCGGGACGATCCCGACGGAAAAGGGGCGGTTGGCAAGCCTACTATCACCGAAATTGATGACCTCCCCCCCCCCCACCCTCCAAAAAAAAAAAAGTTAACACACAAGGGAAATAAAAAAATTAAACAAAACACAAAACAAACAAAACTCCCAAACCTGACCCTACTCACCTAAAAAAAAAAAAAAGAACAAACAGCATATAAAAAACAAAACAAAAGAACATTCAAAGAAGTAAGAACATTGATGACAGTGATGAAAAATACTCAGCCAAAGAAACATCAAGGAAAGAGATAAATTTATAAAATGAAAAAAAAAAAAAAAATACAACAATGAATGTAATGAACATTTACAAATATCTCTTTAGAGAAGATAGATAGTTTAAGACATCTGAGACCCTTGATTTTAATCTCAAACTTGTTTCCTATGTAATTACATCATCTCTTTAAACTGAGTTTTATGGACAAAAAATGACCATATATACTGACCTGCAAACGAAACGCAAAATCGCAAATTCAATAGTTCTATATCAAATTGAAGCATATCATAGCACCTTTCATCCATGGTAATAAAAAAAACTAAACAAATTATTATTGTATTTTTAATTAGGGAGCTATTGTTAATCAGGGATCTATTTTTAATTAATTGTGGGGCTTTTAACATGTATGGCCACAATGAGCATCAATTACAGCTGCACAACGTCTGGGCATAGATGAAACGAAATCTTGGACAAATTGCCTTAGAATTCTATTCCTAAGCAGTCTAAAAGTCAACTCAAGCTAACCCATAGCATACAGAAAGCACTAAAGGTGTTGCATAAATGCTAACACTTATTATTAATAAATGCAGACATTTTTAAAATAGTAGGTAGGCCTATACTGTGTTGCGTTTCTTTTGCTGGTCAGTATATTATAATCTGCAACAAATTAAGTTTTTTGTGTACATATTTTGTTCTGTCACTTCACAAAACAGCAAATCTTTTCCGACGTGAGCAGTCATTTACATTAACAATGTTCAAATGAAAATCCAAACCCTTATTACAAAATGACTCATGTATTTTTATAAATAGCCTACTGAAAACTGAATGTGAAAGTTTTTTTCTCAATAAGAGCTTACTCCTTTCGGAAAATATTTTCATACACCTGATATATATTTTAACTACATCTAATAAGTAACCAAAGATACAAAAAAAAAGAATACTGAAAAGAAAAATGAACTCACTATATTTGGCGTGGTCACTGCAGCCTCTACAATTTCCTCGTTAGCACCACTGCTTGTGCTGGAGTTTTCATCTGGAATCGTTTCCCTTGTTCTCTTCCCTCTTGAGCCACACGAATCCCCTTTTAAACTTTCACTCCTTGGAGGCAATTCCTCCCTCGAAAAATTGAAAAAGTCAAGGTGTGGAGGCAAAACGGAAGAGCCTGTAGAAAGTATGAGAAATTTTGGTGAGAGGCAAGTCAAACTTGGGAAATTAATATTGATCGAAAACATCTCGATTACATAGTCAGAAGATAAAAGAACAGTCTTTCCAAAAATCATCCAAAGAAATTTTCTCTTTCATCTGAAAACAAGCAAAAACTGTAGGAAAAAAAAAAAGCTCTCAAAGATTATTTGTCACTGACCTCCCATCCAGTCAATATATGAATCACACTTGAAAGAAATATAAATCATGAGATACTATTTTATACAATATGACACAGAATATAATCAGTTCATTATTTTAAAAAATTTAAAATAAGCATATAATCTGTTCGGAATCATGAAATTTCAGACATACATCAAATGTTGCTTTGAAAATGATTACAGAGTAAATTATTTGATAGTTGTATGTGTATGGCAATGACAACAAGAAATATTATGTTACTAAACAACAGGAAGTTAATACAATTTATCTCCAACAGGAAAATTACAAAATGTTAACTCAGGAGCTAGAAGAGATTACATCTGCATAATAGACACAACCATGCTCTACAAAAAGCCTCTTCTGCTTATGTTTTTTCAGACAGCAGAATAAATGGGAATGGAGTGTGTAAGGAGGTGGAGGTGGTACATATACAATGACCGAGACAAAAGGGAAAGAAGATTGGTTGGTTGGGTCATTGAAATTAACCCCATTAAAAACAAAGCGTATTTAAAGATACAGCTCTTGCAATATGCATATCAAACTAATCAAGCTCTATGCAATTCAGATGGCATTCCCTCAAAGGCCTTTTCCATAAAATAAAGAAACCTTGACTCCAGAGAAGCATACAGAAGCAGCAACTAAATCATTTTGCTCAGCATAGCAGTCAAATCACTTTAGCGTAATGTCAAGTTTTTCCTTGCCTGTGTCGGAGAATGAGAAATTACGTATGACGAGCTTCTTCCAGGCACTAAACGCTGCATCTTTGAAACCTGGGATATCAGGATCTAAAGGCCAAGTGACTACCGACTGGACTTCCATGACACCACACTTTGAGAAGAAGAGAAAGTGTTTTTAAATAGTGATGACAAAAGTGCGAGGTGTGATAAAAAGAAAACCACACCATCTGCGAAAACTGGAAAGGCACAGAGAAGTGAAACAGGAAGCACTTAGTACAAGCCTAGAGGCAGGGGCTGTCACGTCCTGAAGGACAGAAAATCAAGAGGGAGACTAAAAGTGAAAGATACACCTGACTGACACCAATTCATAACATTAATGACATGGCAACGTCAAATTTCAGGGACACTGTTATCTCTTGATGATTAAACACAATCAAAATACACAGAAATATTGGTTGTAAAAATTAATTAAAGAAAAGGCAAATGACTAAAGCATGGGTAGATACTATGCTCTAAACTAGAAAAAAGGAAAAAAACAAAACTTTTATATATCAAGCAATATTCTTCTTTTGACTCTTCTTTAGCTCCTCATTTGATCGACTTTTATGACCATCTTCAATGTCTCAAATGAGACACTCAAGACAAGATGTGGTACTGTGTCTAAGATATAATTAACTGAATGTAAAAGTGAAACAAAATGAAACTCTAAAAGGAATGGCAAACATAACCCTCAGGTTTCAAGGAAGAACATTTAGCATAAATGTTATGTTAAAAAAAAAAAAAACTAAAAAAAGAAACTAAAAAAATAACACACAATAGGTGTGAACAAGAACACTGGAAACTGAGAAAACAGCATGCCCACAACACTGAAATATCAAGCAACCTCTGAGACATAAAAATGTTAGGAAATCTTCAGTCTTGGGGGCATGAGAGAGCAGCTTGACAGGTGGGGTACTTGTTTTTGTCGGCATACTGGTTGGAGTACCCGGGAGTGAGCATCCCTGGGCAAACTTGCGTTGAGCGTGAATTTTCCTGTGGAAAAAACTGGCAATGTCTTCACGAATTAACATGGAGCTCTCAAGAGTTAAAAAAAATAAAATAAGGAAAATAACTGTTTGTAAAGAGTCTCAAAGATTTCGGTTATATAACTTTATCAACAAATTTGATCCAATTGAACCGAGCACATTCAATAATGCAACAATTTTAAGCAAAGATATTATATGTAGGGTGAGCCCCAAAAAATGCGCCCAACTTTAAAGCTAATAACTTTTATAAATTTATCTTTAGAATTCGATGCAAACTTTCCAGGAATATTTCAAAACAGCATGATCAGATCTGGACAGATCTGATTCTAGATTTCAGATTCATATATGTAGATCTAGATCTAGACACAGACTTAGGTATAGATCTAGATCTAGTTTGTACATCTAAACTTAAGTTTTATTTTTTAAATTTTAAAATAACGGTTCTCGCCCGAGGTGATAAGAAGTCAGATTGTCATTGAGGCATTGTTTCAAGAAAAAGGTTGTCAAAAGGGCAAGAATCCAAAGAGAATTTCAAAAAGAAAAAAAAAAAAAAAAAAAAAAAAATCCAACAACTGACAAAATCCTCTATTAATCAAACGTTGTTGGAGTGACATTACTATTGAATAAATAAGGAAAGGAATAACAGCTTGGAAGAAGCTTTTGCGATGTGTTGTCAGACACATGGAACTTTTGTTGACTGGGCATCCACACAGAAATAATTCACCAAGTGAGGCTGGGTTTTTTTCTTCACATTTTGACTCCCCTTGGTAATCTTGACTTTGTGCAAAAAGTATTTAATCATTTTACATCATATTTCATACATACATTTTTGAGTCTATATGTAACATCTGTGGAAGGTTTCGTGAATTTCGGTACAAAATATGTATTTCTTTAACGCCTCAAAACGCGGCACTTTTTTTTTTTGGCTCACCCTATATAAAAAACACACAAAAAAAAAAGAAAAAAAAAAAAAAAGAAACAAAAAATCCAAATGAACACTTGAGAGAGCAGGGGCAGGGAAAATGCAATTTAAATTAAAGAAAATGAGCCATGAATAAAAAATCATTATTTATCTTGTAATTATTTTTTAGGAGCCTGTATACTAGAGTTAAAGAAGAGAAATGATCTTTGTTGTATGTTTTCTTTTCGTAAATTATCATCCAATACATAAAATATTTCCATGAAGACTTCAGTTTGGTATCCTCTAAGTATAACGAATAACACTATTCATTATCATCTAGATTTTCGATTATAATAATTGATACAACCAGTAGATGAGCCTTACTTTTTTGATCCGTTTGCTGAGCTAGACGAAGATCTGACAGAATCCTGACTACTTTCATCCACGGCTAGATTTCCTGTAGGTCCTCTACTGGTAGAGCCGCTCTGATTTGTGTTTGACTTAGACCGATGGACTGAAAGTGGGCGGGGGAAAACAAGTGTCTTACTTTTAGTGACAAGAAAGTCTGATTTCAAAAACATGTGCCACAATTAACTATGAATTCATATAACTTTCTCTTCAAATAGCTAAAGAGTGTTCAGGAACTACCATTCCTATAATAAAATATTAAGAAAAATTTTCAAGTAAAAATAAGAAACGTCAAAAATCCCTGTCCTCAAAAGTAGAAATCCTTCAATTAAAAATAAAAAACACCAAAAAAAACAAACACAAAAAACAAAAAAAACCAACAACGAAAAACAAAATCAAACAAACAAAAACAAGGAAAGCAATCAAAATACAGCTCTTCTTAACATAAAAGCAAAACAATACTAATATACCCTACCCCACATCAACACATGGCCAAAAGCATCCAAAGAAAAACAAACTACAACATAAACGCAAGAGAAAAAATGAATAAAAATTAGATGTCAAATATTATTCCACTTACAAGTAAAAAAATTGACTCAAACTCAAAAGGTGATTTCAAAAACCCATAGGAAACTACAAATACAAACCTGCAGAATCACTTCTGCGGAACAAACGCTTAGGATGGGGGTTGCCACTACGAGCAGCTCGTCTCTTTCCCAAAGAGAGCATTCCAGATTTTGATGGAGATGCTTTAGAGACACCCATGTCAATCCTGAAACCAGAACTGCTGTTTCCCTGGGGGCCACTGCTGTCACAGCTACTGAGGCTATTGCCATTACCGTTGCTGCTGTTACCATCAAAAAAGTCTCCCCCCACCAAGGAGGTAAGACTAGGCATTGATTTACTGCGTCTGTTTTCATTCAAAGATGCATACAAAGCTTTATTGAGTTCTTGCTCCTCCTGCCGTGACATTCCAACTGTATCATCCTAGAAAGGAGAAAATATTGTTGTTATGAAGAGAGAATCGTCACAAAGATTAAGCATAACGTACATGTATGGTTATAGTCAATAAAATAATTTGGATATTCTAGGGATTTTTTTTCTTAATACCCCTCTATCTTAAATGCATTAACATATATTAATGCTACAAAGCAGGTATTAGCAAATTGAATGTGACCAGCTGACTAGACAAATGATAGCAAAGCACAACATGGCATTTGTAGAGATAACATGTGACTTAAACTCTGTCCACCAGTCCCCCTCCACCCCCACCCCATCCCTCCCTCCCATTCAATAATGACAATTTGCTTTTATACAACTTGAGAGTAAGTGCTTGTAACTTGATGAATATATGTGCAATGGAAGTGATGCAATGAATGACAGGCAGTTACAAATGGTAGATGAACCTCTAGTACATTATGTCCATTGAAAAATCAAGCCTATGTTTTAAAGCTGTACTGTACTGCATATTTGATGACAGGCACAAAGAATGAGAAATGAAAAAATGTAAATGACTGACCAACAATTTTGGTGGGACAATCCTCCGTGGCCGCTTGCCTGATCCTGAGTCAGCATTGCGAAGACTTCTCTTTGTCACAAGTAAACTGTTCTTACGGCCAACCATTTTTTTTTCACAATGTCTGATTCAAAAGGGAAAAAAATAAAGAAAATAGTTAAAGATACACAATCATACATTCATCAGGCTAAAGAAACGAACATTTAATTTACATACATAAAATTGATCACAATTAACATACATTCAAAAATTCAAATTTATGTTCTATTTTGATGTACATGCATTTTTTTTTTTTTTTTTGTAGTTCTAATTCATGATTGATCAAGCTGCTTCTATAAAATAACACAAGAAACAAAACTAAAAATTAAACTGAGGATCAATCTCTCGAACACACTGCACACAAATACAAGACAAACACAAAAAACTATCACCGAGTAATTTCATTTGTTCACAAAATCCATCATAAAAATTTTTTCATTTTTTTTTCTAACATTGATGTGTAAACAAAAAGGGTCCCTTAAGAGACAGAGAATCAAGAGAGTTGATGAATTCCCCAACTCGAGATTTAGATAGATCTATGTTTCAATCGCAAACTAGCATTGATGAAAAATTCCTCATTCTCATACTTTTTTTTTTTTTTTAATATGGTGAGAGATTCATATCCCTTGTTCCAGTTAAAGTACTTATAACAGTAGTTACCACCTAATTGGACTCCCGCTTGATGGATCCCCGGCCTTTTTTTTTTTTTTTTGTCAGTGAAACTTTTTTTTAAAATCAAAATTGTCTCACTAATTGGAAGATCCAAAAACAAAATTACAGCTAATTGGACGTTTAGAGGGAAAAATGGTTTGACCATCAATATTCAAATTTATTCAAGGGCCATAAAGAACCATCTTTGCATATATATGAATAGTATTATGCTCCTGACTGCTTAGCATGGGAAAAAGGGGGTCTGGCAAGGGCTTATCGGCAGGTACTAGTCTAGGTATGAATATAGAGCTAAGGTGTCAAAAACTTCTACAGGGCATGATGGCTCAGAAGCAAGCAACACACTTCCTACTATGCCATGACGTGGTTGCTGGCCAATCATATCTCATTCCAACGTTTAAGTGACCACCCCCTCAACCCATCAATCTCACGCTAACATGTCATATGTTGGACCAAGCCTACACAATACGAATAATACGGCCATCCTTCTGATTGGTCAGCACAGAGATAATAACTCTATTTCATTTTGCTTGGCCGTCTGCCAGTGCTTTGCTTGATGGGACAACTTGATACATACGGGAAAGTATGTCCCTCTTTTTATGGAATGTTACACCCCCTTTGATGGTGTGATTTATTGTTCAACCAAGGTCTATCATCCCTCTCACTCGGCCATCTTGGCTAACAGGAGAATTCGCCTAATTAGACCTTTTCGCTGCTTGCGGGTGGGGGCAGGGGGTGGGAGCTGGATAGTGGGGATAGGCAAAGAATGAAATAGGCCTATGAAATATTCAAAAATAAAAACCTATGCTCTAGGTTACCACTGCCATCAGACCTTGTCACTGAAAAGTGTTTGGATGGTATGGGCCTAATCTGTGCACTATGAAAACGTTGAGTGCTCCTACGTAAAGGTGTCCCGGTTTTGAATATTATTCATATTTATTATCATTTTTATTTATCTTCACATTTATCATATATTCATTTTATATTTAGTTGTGTTTCAATGTAATTACTTGATATATTTTCATTTTCATTATTTTTTTCCTTTCTATTCAAAATTGTGACTTAAAATGAACTTTAAAAATTGAGTTACCTTCCCTGAAACCGTCAGACTATTTTTAGCTAAAATATCTAAGTTGTAAAGAAGAGGGGTCATTGGAGTGAATTTCATCTCAAAGATCTGATTTTGATTTGATAGAGCAATGCTATTTGTTTTTTGATCAATATGGGTCATCTCCCTGTTCTGATGTTAATGTTTTCTGAAAAATGTTTTCTTAGAGTAGATCTGCAGTGATGGAAGAAAATTCCGGCTGGGGAGCCAACAATGAGCACTAATTTTTTTAAAGAAAGGATTCCAAATACTTACTGTTCTAGAAACAAAATAATTATATGCATAAAAGTGGTAGAGGTGCCGGAGACATATATCTTTTTATCTATCACCGCGAGTAAAATTTGTTTGTGATTATTCCAAGAATAAAAGTTATGATCTACATCATCTATGCAGTGAACGATCTTATAATACTACAATTGAATGAGATCTCCCCTTGTTCTCTTATATTTAAGAGTTGGTAATTCAAGAAATAATAATCTCTCCTCAGCATAATAATACAAAGACGTTTGAAATTTCCTGGCTGGAAATATAAAGAGATAGAGAGAGATCAGATCTATTTGCATTTTTAAAAGTGGAACAATATAATATATATTATATAGTCACATGTATTATATTTACATTTTTCCATTTATTTGTCACTTTATCCTCATTGGTTTTTTTTTTTTCTTCGGGCTGAGGAAGAGAAAAGTACATTTCTTATTTTTGGAATTGGATTTGAAAATAATGAGGATAATTGGGGTAAATTAAAAAGATCTGCTTAACTTTTGTATTTTTGCAGACCTGCCACCCTGACCTGTTGAAAAATCCTTACACTGGGGTAAAAAAAATAGTAATTTCAAAGAAAAAATAGTAACACAATATATATTCACCGTATATACCGTTCGGAAGACAAGTTTGAAAATATCCCTCCCAACTTTTACATTGTGCACCCTTTAGACGAAAAAAAAAAAAAAAGAAAAGAAAAAGAAAAAAAAAAAAGAGAAAGAAAGAAAGAAAGAAAGAAAGAAAGAAAAAAAGAAAGAGAGAAAGGAAGGAAAAAGAAGAAGAAGACTAGCACTAGCATTATTACTCTACTTCAATCTAACGGCTCTCACAAATTGCAGCGCCGTTATATAATATTGACTGTTTTGTCCAACCTTCCATATCGCTAACGTATAGCGACACAGAAGCCCAATAACCCGTATTGAAGTACATGCCATAAACTTGTGACCACGGATAGTTCGCTGTATGACGTCATTCGCCGTATCGCACATGTATTCAGTCTACCACCGCCTTTTTCATCTATTCTTTTTAATCTAAAGTCTGGTCATCGCTAGGATAAATTAGAACTAAGTCTATTTGGAACAGTTTGAAGCCGTGTAGGGATTACACATTGGTTTGACGACCTAGAGCTGATAAACCGGCATGAGCATGACCATATATCGGCATGAGCATGATTTAACTCTTTGACTACAATTCGCCCATATATCGGGATGAGCACGAATACGCTAATCCCGATGTATGGACGAATTGTAGTCAAAGAGTTAAAATCGTGCCCATGCCGATATATCAGTTCTAAGTACTCAAA
>JBCHJU010053288.1:0-17316 GCA_039654505.1 Plocamopherus imperialis | reverse complement strand
AGTAGTAGTAGTAGTAGTAGTAGTAGTAGTAGTAGTAGTAGTAGTAGTAGTAGTAGTAGTAGTAGTAGTAGTACAATTTAGTAGTGCGACTTTTTTCTATAGGGCTGGGCAGAAGAATTTGTCTATCGGACAAAACCACAGAATCTTGACGAACTTGAGGAGTGCGTGCGTCAAGTTATAACGAACCTATCACAAATATATTTAGAGATATCTTTTATCCATAAAATTGGTACCTGTATGTCTCTGCAAATTATTTGAAAACACCGACGCCTACGTTGAATTTTAAAATGTCAGTATCTGCCCTACATAACAACAAAGTTTATGTGATTTAAAATTCATGAAAGTTAGGCTATTGATAAAGATGTTATAATTTTTCTCCACTAGGTACTTACTTTTCAACCAACCTGTAGATCAAGATCATGATCTAGATTCTAGATAACATTTTAGTTCGAGAGCTAGATCTAGATCTATACCATAGAGATACCCCAGATCTATTATAGGCCTAGGCTAATCTGTACCATTTTGCACAGTGGGAAACGAAGTGGACGGGAGGTGGGAGAGTCTCAAACACAAATTATTAAGTACAGTAATAGATCTAAAATAAGAATGTAGGGTTCATTAAAGTGTGTTTGCAGCAACTGTGGTTAAGTTGGTGTCTCATTGGTGTTTTTACAAATTATCATAATGTGTAGCTTGATTCTAAATTCCCCGTTGGTAGAACGGGCCACCTTGCTAGTGTATACATGTCTTAAAAGAATCTGGCTGGACGTGGCTTCACAGCTACCTTCACTTTCACACTAGGCCTCTGGAAGTGCCAGCCATAAATGAGACATTTCCTTAGGACATCCAGTGAAGCACCTCGCATTCTTCCCACCACATCATGCATTGCTATACTATTATTACTCAAAACAAAAGAAGGACCATTTTTGAATGAGGGGCCATTTCCAAAACGAAATTACTGAATCTAAATTTGTTTTGGTTGTTAATCTTATTGTTTTCAGTTAAAACTAACATACGCTTAAGACTTGAGAGTCACACTCATTTTCGGGACCTCTCAAACGGCTGTTTGAAAACTAGTCGATTCAATATATAACGGCTAGAGCTATAACAACGGCACCATCGGGTATAACAGCACTTTTCCCAAGCCCCATTTTTCCTTGTCTTAAACGACAGTAAAAAAAATTACTGATATAACGGCACCCATGACCTTTATTTCTGTTATAACGGCACTCAAAGTAGGTGGAGCTGTTAACAATGCAGGCATTGGCCAATGAAAAATTGTTAGTCCTACGCACAGAAGCCAACTAAAATGTCTCTCAAGTCCGTCAATAGCGTGTTGTGCGCAGTCGTCACACTGCTTACGGCACTCCACTTTCCTTCCTTCGTCCCTTTCCCTTTCAAAAGTTGCCAGGAAACGGATTTTTTAAAACAATTTCATGGCATTTAATGTGCTCAGTTGTAACGGCACTCTGATGTAACAGCACTAAAAAGCAGTCCCTCTTGTGCCGATATATCCAAGGTATACTGTGTTACAAAATTATTTAGTTTAGGCTTTAACTTTAAAGTATGGGTGGCCCTTAAAATGTTTTGAGTAGTGCGTGTAGCTTATATGAACATAGTACATAGAATAGAACAATGAAATAGATCTGACACATTAGACCTAGACAGTTTCAATGAGCCCCATTGAGAAAAATTACAAACCCGGAGGGAAGAATTGTTGAGCCCGGGACAGTGGCGAGGCCATTCGGTGCCACTGTTCCGGGTTCAAGTCTCAGCGGATCCAAATTTTCTTTATTATTTTTCTATCAAAAATTCTTTCCTCTGTGTTTTTAATTATTCTCTATGGGGCTCATTGAAATTGTCTGGATCTAATGTGTCAGATCTATTTCATTGTGCTATAGTCAAGCCCCTTGCCTCATACATACATGTACTTGATTCTACATAGAATAGAAAGACATAATGAAAAAGCTAAGAACTGCCCACACAACAATGGAGAGGAAAATGCTGGGGATAATACTGGTAGATAGAGTGAGATGTACAGAAATCAGGAGAAGAACACGAGTCAAAGATGTATTCGGCACATGACAAAGCAAAATGGGCAGGTCACGTGGCTAGAATGAAAAACAGATGGACGAAGATATCAACTGATTATTTTCCGAAACATATGAAAAGATCAAGAGGCAGACAACCTAGAAGATGGTGAAATGACCTGGTGGAGGAATGCTTTAGTGCAGCCTGGCTCAGGTCAGCAAGAGAGACAGGACAAGATGGAAAGGGCTACATCCAGCAGTGGATGGACACAGCCCAAACAGAAATAGAAACAGAAACATTGAATAGAGTGGAAGTTAATGTCTTTAACTTAAACACCATGCCATGTCTAGCCCTGGACAAATCGGTTCAACACCAAGGTAGCACAAAATAAACATGGAGAAACTGCACCCCTCAAAGAACAAAGCTGTTGTTGATTTTTATGCTAATTTATACACACTTTTTTCACTTGTTTTTCTTTCTGGCCGATACTGTTGTTTTGGTATTATTTTATTTAAATTAAGGCTGTTGGGAATTCAGTTTTTGCCATTATCAAGTGCATGCAAGGGTGGAAAAAATTGTTACAACCATTCAGGCCCATATTATACTGTGATGACTATGTGTATTAACAGTAATAGTAATACTATAGTATTATCATTATTACTACATGACAAATGTGTAAGTAGGCTGTCTATATTACCAGCCCAAACATGCATTGTGCTATTATATTTTACTTTTAGACCACACAAGCTTCTTTTTACCCATACAAATAAATTTAATGTGAAAGATAAAAATGCATGTTGTATTAACCTACGTACTACATGTTTTACGTACATTATTTTAATTACAGGTATCATTAATATTATACATGTACATGCATTAGTTGTTTTCTTCTACTGTATTTACATTCATTATTTCTTCTTTGTGTACATACATTACATTTACATTATTTTTCCTATCCCAAAATAAATGTTGATTTTGTAACTTCCTTCCTCATCTTTGCCCTTTCCTCCAATCTCTTCCTCCTATCAATCAAAACTTTCCTCCCCTCTGTCCCCTCTCATTCATTTAATGCACTGTTCCCACTTTTTTCTCTTTTCTTTCTTCAACCTGTAATTCAAATATTCCTCTACCTTCACCCTGTCTGTCAATCAAACAAGCCTCTGTATCTTTTCGATCAAACGCTACACAACCCATCCTGTCCTTGAAAAAAAAATTGTAAAAATGAACAAATAAATAAATAAATAGATAATTGAATAAAACCCAGATTTTACAACATGCAAGACAAAGGAATGGAAATTCTTGGCTGCTCAGCTGACGGGCTACTTGGTAAGGATTCATAATACATGTTTTACATGTACTTATACTATACCAATGCGGGACTGCCAACCTTTGAAAATTGAAAAATGGGACACCAACAAATGACATGGCCGAGTCAAGGGTGACTATTAATACTAAGCATACTAGAGTGACAAAAGCTAAAACAACTTACTCCCTCCCCCCATCCCTCCTCAGTCTACTGCATATGAAAAGCACTTTGACAACAAAGCTACGCTGAAACTGAGACGGTGAAAGAACTGCAAAAATCTGTCACTTTCTGAATAGAATGCTGCTCTTCTATTGCAGAAGAATATTTTCCCAGCCAAAGCTGTTCCTGTTTTCGTCCTGGGTTGAGTGAAGCAACAGGGGCAAATTTTCATGCTTAAGGAAAACAATGCATGACAATGTGTTGCCTGGCATAGCAGCTTTGAACCCGTGACCTCTCAGTCTGTCACCTACCACTTAGCCACACAGCCCCCTCCGCCCCCATTAGTAGGCCAAGGCCAATGCCCTTAAAAAATCTATCTTCAATGGATTGCAATGCAGGTGGAAGTTAAGACCTCCTCTAACCGCCCATCTCAATGACAACTAATTTTTCACCCCTTTCTATCAAAGAGATATGTTGTAAGAATACAATGTACAAGTTGATTTTGCAGTATTTCTTGGAAATAAAGTAATTTTAATTTCACAGTGTTTGTTTCAGTTATACTCATTGATCATGTTTGTTTTATTTCATTATTGCAATGATTCAGGTTACCGGTATTCTTTGAAATTGGATTTTTCCCTGACTCATATCTTAGGAAAACAAAAGATGAAGGGAGTGTATACAGAACAGTTCAGCCGGAATTAAGTTGCAAACTACATGTATATAGAACCGAACAAGGAAATCGTTTGTGAATGGGGAAACCTTTCAGCCAGTCCACATGACTTCATTGACCAATGGATGGCCGGCTGACAGTCTGCACAGCCAGCTCCATTGCTTGCTTTTTTTATGGGGGAGGGGGGGGGGGTTGCATTTTGAGTTTAGAGAATCGATAAGACACTTTGAAGAAGAGAACAATGCTTTAATTTCAATTGAGGACTGCCAACTTTTTCTGACACTCTTTCTTTCTTTGAGCCAAAGTCTCGCTGAGACTTCCCCAATCACAAAATATTTCAAGGCCAGTTCTGCATTCTTCAGGACTTCAGTCCAGTTGGTTGGACTGAAACTTTCTCCAATCACAAAAGATTTCCCGGGTCAGTTCCCCTTACTTCGGGACTTCATTCCTGTTGGACAAATCTGTACATACAAGTTTATTTATAAACATGTACTCCCAAAGATAAAAGTGACCAGTCATGCGAATAGAAAGATTAGCAAATACTACATCAAATACAGCTCTCATCAAGCATTCATTGTCAATAAAAGATCATCAAAACAAATGCAAGATAGGATCAACGTCACATAATACAAATTCAGGACAGTATTTCTTTCATGACAATAACATTGGCAATGACATAAAGTAAAGAAGTCATGAATAATTTGTCTAATAAAAAAAACAAAGACCTTTGGAAGACTGGATTAATTTGTACTCCATTTATTTTCTTTCAATGTCTAGTTTCATGGAAATACATTAAACAAAATTATTTAATTATGTCTACAGCTGAACCTATTGGCATGCTAAATTCATTAAAATTGTAAACCGAACGAATATATTTGATACAAAATTCAGTGACAAGAATAATATGAAAGATGATATCACAAATCTCAGCAAATTTCATATTGATTCAGTGCCAGTGCAAGGCTATCTGTGAAAGTGAAAGACCAAAATTGCACTCTGTAAAATAAATACATTGTACATGTAGCAATCTCTAAGCACGGAGCAAAAAATAATAATATTAATAATACAGTTGACTACTTTTTTAGCGATGTCCTTAGGGGACAAGAAAAAAGATTGCTACATCAGAAGTTCACTTCAAGCTTTAGAAGAGCTTGTATTAAACTGGTGCCCGTTCCAGGGAAA
Organism: Plocamopherus imperialis; assembly: GCA_039654505.1. Lineage (NCBI taxonomy): Eukaryota > Metazoa > Mollusca > Gastropoda > Nudibranchia > Polyceridae > Plocamopherus > Plocamopherus imperialis. The sequence continues at coordinate 11,968 of JBCHJU010053288.1, read as the reverse complement.
AGATAACTAAATGTGAAAATCCCTACAACCAACTTCAATACAAGTAGAGTCGACTGTAGTAATGTTGTGGGCATTGTAAGACTGGGTGGCAGTCAGGAAAATGATGATTGGATGGAGTGAAGGCGAAAGTGAAAGACGCTGGTTTTTGAATGAACGCAATGAACAGGACCACTCTGCCAATCAGCATTCCGGTTTGTTTTTGATTCAGAAGACAGTTTGGATTAGGATAGGTATTGGTCAAACCACGCTCTTTGTCCTGACCTCAATCTGACTATAAGCCAAGATCCACATTCATTCAACACTCTCCCTGAATGTCACTCACACTTGAACTTACTATGGTACACTTTCAAAAAGGCTCACAATCAAAACTTACACTTGGCTCTCCACATTAAGGTAGAAAACCCTTTAGACTTTTACCAAACAACTTGCTTACATCATATTAGCAGCATTATAAAGGAATGGCAAAGGTGGGAATGAATATTTATCGGGTGGAAGGAAATGGTCAAAAGGACCAAAACATTATGCAGCACCATATTATATTGTTATGAGAAATATGAGGGTTAACAAATGCCAACTCAACATGGCCGGACTGCTTTCTGGAGCAAGAAAGGAATGGTTATAAATAGACATCTCAAACAAATTAATTAAGGATGTGTCCACAAGAACTGCAATAATATCGTTAAATTCCGATATTCACCTTCAAATATTCACAATGACAATGAGTTCTGTTTCAAAATCAAATAATTTCAAGCTTAGGTATTGGATCTAAAAAAAAAAAAAAAAAAAGAAAACCCAATAAAAAAGGAACAACACAACAAAAAGCAAAACAAAAAATTAGTGAGGATGAAAGTTCTGGTAAATGCAGTTTTTACAAAGATTTTGAAAAAAAAACCCCAGAAAAAACTAACAAATCAAAAACATGATCTATAAAATCTAACTGGATATCATACTATGCATTTAAGAAAGACAGTCATACATACATGAATATGTCCTGTCCATTTCCGTTTTGGTTTTTGTCATGTCTTCTATAATATACATATATCTGTAACTTATGTTCTTCCCCTGATTTCTTCATTTCTGATTGGGTCTTGTTTAAAAGATACAGCAGGACAAGAAATAATGGCAAGGATAAGGGAAGGACGGAGTTGCTTTGACAAAAATAAAGAAATTGTGCAAGGCAATCAAATGCCAACAGCCTTACAGAGAACAGATCAAGGCATATTACAGGCAATTGATAAAGGGCATGGCTGCACAGATGTTTGAGAGGAGCATAAGACTCCAACTTTCTTTAAAAGAACCTTTTTTTATTCTTTTTTATAGTAAATAAACTGGTAGAGATAAAACTGTAATTGCAAATGGCAACCGATGACTCAGTAGGTCCTTTCAAGCTTTTAGCCAACAGGAAAGGTTCATTGTAATGTTATTGATAGATAAAAACAGGGGTTTCCCCTAACACTTAAGTCTACCGAACTAGCACGTGTTTACACTATTGTTTGAGTTACATGGTGTGTGTTAAGATGAAGTATGGCTGCACCTTATGCTGTTTTTCAAGCACCTTACTATCTATCTAGCGTTGAAGTAGTCATATATTAAGGTTCTAACTAAATTCGGAGAGAGCCCTACCCAGACAGTGTGATTAAAATGACTCTTAATGTAAAATGTAAAAAGAAACAACTCAATAACACTTTTAACAAAACTACAAATAATACCAGAAGACAATTTACTGTATATACCCGCGTACAATACACACTTTTGGACCCAAAAAAACCCAAATTAGTGGGTGCCCATTATTCCATCCATGACAAAATGCTATCAATAAAATCTGTATATTGGGAGGTAAATTCTCATTACAGGGTGAATCGCAGAAATTTTAAATATAATTCGGCAACTTTGATGTTTAAGAGGAGACTGAAAAAATCAAGGCTAGTTGCAATTGTAAATACACAAAATGGCAGATTACTATTGCAAAAGAAAGCTACAGTGCCCCATTGTGATGACTTTTTGAGTGGAATCTCAATTTACATGTCAGTAAACATCTGTTGGTGTGTATTATGTATGCGCAACAAAGACTTGAGACAGAAATCATGTCGCTCTCGTCAGGGGTGTGTATTATGAGTGAGGGCGCATTATTCGCGAGTATATACGTTTTATGTCTTCGAGTATGCACTGGGCTCAGGTCCTCCCACAGACACTCTTCTCATGGCACCTGCCTCTTTATGCGTTGCCTCATCTGATGCACTGGTAAAGGCCTGACGTCAACTTCTTGCTGCTCTTCTCCTGAGTTTTCTTCACCTCCTTGTCTACAGCAAAGCATTTCCACAGGCGAATCGTCTCATCAGCGGCAGCGCTAGCGACTGTGGTGCCGTCTGGCGACATAGCCAAGGACAGAATGCGAGAGGAATGTCCTGGAGTGGAGTACAAAGAAAATATAATCATTAAACAAAGGCAAAAAATCATCAAACAAAGGCAAAGATTAGAAATTTAAAATTCACCCAGAATAATGCCAGGTATTAAAAAGAAACTTGTAGAATCAAACTTCAACCTTCAAAACCAACCAGTAAAAACAACAAAGAATGCAAAATACTTTGAGGTGTTGTTATAGATAATTTACTTCAACGGAAAGATCAAACCACGCAATATGTAAGAGAGTAAATAGTCTATTAGCATTTCTACACCATAAAAATCAAAGACTGCCCACAACATGTCAAGGACAAATCATATTCAATGCTACAAAACTTGTAAAACCAGTCTTAGAATACGAGGGATGTGTATAGAATCCACGTTGTCAAAACCCAAAAGATGAGTGGGAGAAAATGATAACAATGCAGGCAAATTTGTAACCAACAACTATAACGATACACGGCGTAACATATGGAAAAATTACAATTTATACCCCTCAAAGAACAAAAAGCTAGAAATAAAGTAACCATTCTTTTCAGAGTAATTAATGGACAAGCAATACATTACCCCTTGAGGAATTCAATATGAAAAATAGTCATACAAGATGCGGTGCTCAAACAGAAAATGTCCTTACAATCCCAAACCTAAGGCATATCAAAACCTGCCCACTAGAAAAACGGACAAAATAAAACTCATCTGCAACATTACAACCACAACATTCCAACACCTAGACCCAAAAGGCTGTTTATTCACACTGGGATGCAACATGGCTACAGAACTCACTCATTCACCGTCTCCATGCTAGCAAAACTGCTAGTGTGTTATCCAAGGAAACAAAATATCGTCCATGTCGTTGGTACACATGTAACAAAAATTTTTCCGACTTTTCCTTTTTCACACAAAGGTAAAATTTATTGGAATACACTTGTCGCATCTTTATGAAAAACAAAATTCTGCTTTGCCCATTTCTGTTGACCGGTTGCATTTTAGACGAAAAAGAGAAGAGCAACTTTCAATAAAGTGTACTATGGTGTGAAATAGAGAAAATCAGAAATATGTGTACTTATATATTTATAGAAACACACAGATGATACGATCCAGCAATGCATGGATCTTAACCTGGGCCGGCCTTCATGGCCACAAGAATTCAATCGTCGTCCTGCGGGTCCCATGAATCCCATTAATAATAGAGGCATGGCCATAAAAACCTACCTACTAGATCTGTGACTTTGCTCATAACCGGATACTTCCAAATGCGCAGATGATTGAGATTGTAACCATGGCCTGAGATGAGTTCCTTGGTCTCTTCCGACCAGAGAAGTGCACAGACCTGTCACAAGTTAAAATTACCAACATAATTTATTCATTAAAAGACAGGTTCAAGAGGCTGTGAGCAACTGACAAGTTCCCAAACAAAATAAGCCTTATAATACTACTATATATGTGCCGGTGCAAAAAAAACTTCATATTTCATTGAAAAAGAAAGAAGAGTGATTTCCCTTTACAATGCATTCAATAAGAGTACAAGATTTTTTTTCTTTTTCTTTTTTTTTTATTTTTAGCCTTGTTAAGATTGCCTACAGCATTAAAACATTTCATATCAGCTCAAAAGCAGCAGTTTTCAAGAGACAATCAAAAGCATGGATGAAAATAATAGCAACTTAAGTCTTCAACTACACATCTAGATTCTAGATCGAGTGAGTAAGGGGAGAACAGATATAGTGATAGTGAACAAGAAGACCCAAAGCCACATGGATTTACATAACTTTGGGTTTCGGACTTGCATGTGCATCTCTCAAAATTTTAATTCGTCAAATATATCATCTAATTGAGTTCTAACATAAAGTTTAGACTCTTTATCAGCAGAATAAATGGACTGCAGAATGAATTAGCTCAAAAAGCAATGAAAATTGAAATCTATATTTCTTTTTGTGTACGAAGTGAAATTTTCGGATGAATTTTATCACTATAAAAATATTCATGTTACAAATGCAATGCATGAAAATTTAGATTTTATGTTCTTTTCAGCAATAAGCCATCTTGTATTGCAAAGTACATTCATATTCCTACACACTGATACCAAGTAAATATAAACTTCAAAAGAAATACAGCTATAGAAGCTCAAAACGGCCATACTGCGATACTAACATCAATTCCCTCCAAAATTTCAAAATTAGTCCATTTATAAAGTAAAGGGCTAAATAAATTGATACTGAGTAATTATTTTAAAATACAATTGATTTAAAACATAGCACAGCTATTCCAACAAGTGGCTACCTGAGATTATGTTCAACATATGGCTATCTGAGATTATGTACTGATGTCTAAATGTCTACATGAAATTCTTACATAGCTGCCAACCTTCCAGAGAAAAAAAAACAGACTCCATAATAAATATGCGCGCCGTGCACAAACTTGGCACAGAACACTTTTCTATGTCAAATTATGATAAAAACGTCTTTTAATAGTAAATGAGAGCCAGGCAAGAGGGGACTAAATTAAATATATTTAAAAAATAACCTCTAGAATAGGATAGAAAATACCAACTTGGCACCACCCCCAAGACTGTCTTAAGTTTAAATTTAAAAAACACATACGCACAAAAAAAATATATGTAAATAACACATGAAAATAGCAGCCCTCAAGTGGTGGTCTACTTAAGAATGTTATGTATGTCATCATCTCCTACAATGATAACACAGTGCTATGCTTTTGTAAAGATTAGTGAGGAGGAGGAGGAGGAGGGTTGGAATATTGCTGTCATTCTTGTATGAGGATGGCTTATCGCTCTTTCTGTATTTGCATACAATAAAGTTAAAAAATGGTTCTACTGCCAACTACAGTCTCTCATAAAAAAAAGAGGACAGATTACTTTTGCCGCGCCAGTGAGCATTCTTTCCAGATCTATTTAGGGGAGACAACCACCCCCTGCCCTCCCCAACACTGCATTATTTACAGAATGGGAACATCTCAATTCGAATACCTAGGAAAAGATAGAAAATGATTGTTAACTTTGAATCAGGTCGGGCCTCACGTTATTCAACCCAAAAAAAAGACCCAAAAATATCTTTCGTTACTTCCCTTGGACAAGGCACGTGTGTAGTTTTTGCAGCACATGTTTGCGTTGCTTGAGTGTGTAACAACAGAAACGCCAATGAACCTTTACGTACCAGTATTCTTCAAGCACGCTTAGTTGCTCGTGTTTGTTTAAAGTACACTAGGTCTACAGCTATTAGAGATCATAATAATAATGTTGCAGCATCAGTGCTATGATACAAGGACTAGCCTAACACTCCCTCCCCGCACAACCCATCTCTCACGCACGCCATCGATCGACAATTAGACACGTGTCGCGTACAATACTGGCCCGGCTTGATGCCAAGTCCTAGAATTGGCTAGGTTTCTCTTTGAGACTTGCTAGGCTACGAGAAAACAAAAGTGGACCCTGGGCTAGGCTTATTTTACTTTTAACTTTTACCCTATGCCTTATGCAATCGTAAGGGGCGAGAGACTGGCCGCGGTACCATCGATCTTCAATTAGTGGTCATGACCAAGTATTGAGAAGGCCTTATTGAATACAGTAGGGCCTTGGCCTACTTTTTCTTTGCCCACGACACTTCAGTAGTAAGGAACGGCACTCTCGTCGAAACCTTGACAAAACGACGCCAGTTCTTTATCTTAATTAAATTCACGATCATTGGTGCTGCTGCGCTTTAAAAAAAAAAAAGGTTATGCACAGCAAGTCAGCCAGCTGAAGGCAAGTCAGTGCATCGCTAGCGGCATAGATCTAGGCTAGATTCTTGATCTAGGCCGCCTGCGATGCCAGATAAACCAACAGGTACTTTCCACTTTCCTTCTTTTGGTGGCTTCCTTTAACCTAATGCGTGTAACAGGACTTGTAGAACAATGAGAACAAATAAATAAATAAATAAATAAATAAGGACGTCAAAGTCTGGAATACGTACTTTCCTAGGCAAATACAGATTTATGTATTCAGGCATGAAATACGTACTAAATACGTTTTTAATGTACTGGTTGGCAGCTATGTCTTTTAATCCATTGTTACTAGTGAATTTGAATTAAATACTTTCTCCTACCTGATAGTATCGCATTCTTCAAAGATCTAACCTGAATCGTAGGTCTATACCTTTAGATCTAAACTCTAGACTTAATTTAGATCTAGATCAAGATCAAGGGCTAGATCTAAATTGAGAATAAACACGATTTTGAGCCTAGAAGATAAAATCGTCATAGCGACCTTATCGTTCATGTTACTTCAAGAATCAACACAAAACAGCAAGAACATTTGCCAAGTTTTAATTCGATATATTTGTTTTTCAAACCACTTTTAAAAATTAAAATTGGATTATCCACAAAATGGATTATCGTGAAATTTGGTATGCAATGAAAAATAGGACTGTTCTTTTAATGTGTGAATTTTCAATCATTTTTGTTTCATAGTTGTGACATTATTGTTTAACCTTCCGTATATAATTGAGGACTTTGAAATTTGCACCGTCTCAAACTCAACAATCGCTTGACTCCCAGATTTCAAATTTTCTAGGGTATATTATCTATGGTTGATGTATGTTTAGCGGAATGTTTATTTACAGTTCCATATTCACTGCTGTTCTATTTTTTTGGTTTCACAAAAACAATCCATATTTTACGATTATCAAACCCTTTACCACAAGCCTATTCATACATCTTAATAGAAAGCTTCGTATTGATACTGTTCCCCCTCTGACTTCCATAGCCCCTCTAGTAGCCAATATCATATCTGGATCTAGATCCTTGGAAACAATCTAAATCTATGTCTAGACCGGTATTTAGTATGTGTAGTATATCTATCGTTCTAGGTCTGTCACATGCATAGATCTAATTCTGCAACAGATCTGTATAAACAATCTTAAAAGATATACAATCTAGATCTAGCTATCAAGCTAAAAGGAGGCCTCTATCTATGCTTTATTCTTTATATCATGATATACCGGTAGTGTTTTTTACAAACCCAAGCACAGCCAGGAGCCCAGCTAGTTATTTATATTTAAACTGACAGCAAAAGCTACTGATTTTGACCAGTGAAGAAAGAACACTTTTGGTGGGGTATTTTGTTCATCAAAATGGCCCTTCAGTGGAAATCCTTAGTTTACAACTGACCATTAGAAGCCTGATTTTCGGAAGGAAGAAAAGTTTTTAAACTTATTTGGCCATTACAGTACAATCGTCATTTAACCCTTTCTGTGCTAAAATTACATCCCTGCGCCGGGGACCATCAGCCCTATTGCAACCAATCATCCCTGCGCCGGGGACCATCAGCCCTATTGCAACCAATCAATGTCATGGTTTTCTCAATAACTCAGTTATTTATAGGAATATTACCATCATTCATTGTAGAGACAACTCTATTATTGTGTAATCATACTATGCCAAAGTTAGCTTAATTCCCTTAGAAATGCTACAAATAGCAACGACTCATCGGCCCGAGAAATTCTGCCAAACATTGCAATAGAAAGGATTCTGTAGGACAAAATGGGCAACTCACTCAGTGGATGAGCCAGCAGGACAGCTGGTACAATCTGTCTCATTTGGGCACCGCCCATTGCCATCCTGACAACATCCACACAAAAGGAGATCTGCAAGATGATCCAATAGCTTATAGAGGAACAATTTCCGGATTTCATCACTCCACAATAAAAGCCAAGATGACAATAAATACATGTATTATTTGAAAATGACTTCGTATGAATGAACAAAATTGGAAAAACATGCTTTTGTTACTTTATTTGTTCAAGTTTTATGTTTGCTGACTTTCATTGCTATTTTAGCAATTTTAATTTTTTTTAGAATATATTATGGATAATTTTGTTCCACAATGGACATGTCTTTCAGCTTACCTTCGTCTGCATAGGTTCCAGCAATACAGGGAGAACATGAAACGACTTCATGTCCTGTGCAATTCAGTTGTGAATTAAAAACACTTACAAATGGAGATATTGCATGCACAGAACTCAGGGCTGCCAACCACAAGATAAGGATGAGACATACTGAAATAAAAGAAACACACAAGAAGGAAATCTCTAAAGTAATTGTTTTTGATTAAATACAGATACAGTCTAGACAGACTCACTAATCCAAACCCTTCCGTTCATAGCAATTTGTCTGAATTGTACTTGAGACAAATGACTTAATGATAATGGGAGTCATCCAATTGTTCGGATTGACCAGGCATCCGGATTATCAAATTTCAGATAAAAGCAAGACTCGACTGTATTATAATATAATTTAATATACAAACATGTTCATGGCATCATAGATGTACAAATAGGTGACTCCCAATATAATTTGTCTAAAGCAGTGGCGGCTCCAGCCTTAAAAAACTGGGCAGGCAAAACCACTAGCTAGTTGCTTTACAAAACACTAGAGAAAAATACATGTAATTAAATACATTGAAGTTGACGGCATACACAACATTGCACAGATGTAGCATACACGCACTCTGGTTAGTAAGACTGGTAGTTTCAATTTCAATGGTCTAGACTATTAATAAATTGTGCACGGGTAGGCTAGTTGAAATAAAACTTATGACCCAGTGCCCGACTTCATAGTTAATTAGCCTTGCATGCTACGATCTCTCTTGGCCGCCATGGCGGGCGGGGCAAGCAGAAGGCATTGGGCAAGCCCACCAAGCCATAGATCCATCACGGCCTGAGCCTCTCATCAATGGAACCACTGTCTTTACTTAGGAGTGATAGCAAGACGATGTGTCTTCCCCCGTGCTTTCCCACCTTCTGCAACGCGTCGTGGGCCAACGGTTGGGACAAGACGGGCAAGCCCAAAACTCCTTGGGGCCTATTATGCTATGCATGGGCTCTGCCAGTCTGTCGTCACTACAATACTAGATCTAGGCTAGGCCTATTGCACACTGTAGCAATGATTCTAATAATGTCAGGCCTAGGCGAGCTATCGCGGGCTGGCCCACTCACTCCCTCTGGCCCTTTGCAAAGACTTGCAAAGACACTCCTATTAAAACACACTTATTACAAAGCAGTCCCATATGCATTGTGGTTTTAGTGTCTATGCCTTTTCTTGGGGGCTTGAATTTATTTTTTTTTAATGAATAAAGTTTTCCTATACAGTAAAGAGATACATGTAAAATAATTTTAAAAGGCAAGCAGCACAAGTCTGTACTCTTTCCTTCCAAAATATCTGGGTGGGCTATGCCCACCCTGCCCTAAGGATGGAGTCGCGACTGGTCATAAGTATCCTACATTTACCATTCCACATCACAATTTTCAGGTACACCTTATGTTCTACCATTTAGATACAATGTATGTATATGTTTTCTTCAAAACTCTGTTGTTATTTAGACTAGAGACATAAATTTCTGAGTCAAGTTCTCTTCTATCAAGGTCTCTCAAACAGCCAACATCGGGTGGCTACCCTGTAAAGCCAATGCATCCTAGTTTTGCACTTCAAGCAAAGAGAGGGCAGCCTTTCAAAAAGCCCATGATACAGAGAAACAAGGAAAAAAAGAAATGGCTGTAAAATGAGTTAAATCACCCCAACAATGGGTAAGAGATTAGAAAATGGAATTCCACCCAGAAAAAAGCCAAGTTCTCTAGATAAATAAAAAGAAACTTTGCGAACCAAACCATACTGTACACAACACACATTACAATCAAACCTACAAAATTGCAAAAAATGAAAAAAACCTAGGTATTATCATATCCTAATAAACTACAAGCGAAAGACTAACGAGAGGCAATATGTAAGGCTGGTACCAGTAATCATTGTTGTGCTTCCCATTCATCATTTCATTGGTTACAGGGATATTAATACTTTTTAAGAGAATACAGAAAATGTCAGGACATGTTTTGTTTGGTTGGTTGAGGTACAGCACAGTATATTCCTTAATGGACAATCTCTGGGCTCTCTATTTTTAGTAATTAAATTTGTTAAAAGCATTAAAAGTTTGAGAAAACTTGAATTTTCTTCAGTTTGATGTTTCTGAATAGTATAGGTCATTAAGTTTTTCTTGAGTGTAAAAGGGCACTCTAATGTGGATCAGGTTATTGCATTCAAGTAAAATGTGTTTACAGTTAAATTCTGACCACTTAACGGACATGTTTGTGATGGTTCGTTCTTTAGAAGAATAGAGTGTGTTAGCCATGTATGGCTGATTCAAATCCTTCAAATTTCGACAAATGAAACAAGAGAAAATAAAACTACAGGACCAAGTAAAATCCCACGCAAGATATTAAAACTATGTGCACATGAATTAGTTGAGGTGTATTTGTACTATTATTCCAAATTTCTCTTAAAATCAAGGCAAAGTACTAAATGAATGGAAAAATGCAAACATCGTATCGTTTTTGAAAAAAGGAGATAAACTGCTTAAATAGGAAAGGACAAATAGATGCAATTCTTTTAGATAATTTCTCAAAGGCCTTCGACAAAGGGGCTATAATTAAAACTTAAACGATATATATGGCATGCAGGATAAAATTTTAAATTGGACTGAATCATTTCTTATAGGTAGAACTCAAAAAGTTACTGTAGAAGGTATAGAGTCAAGCCCTAAACAAGTTCTTTCAGGAGTACCACAGGGTATAGTGTTAGGCCATCTCTACTTTTTAAAACATATTTTATATAAATGACATTGATCTTAATCTTACAACAGGGACCAAAATGAGACTATTTGCAGATGATAGACTACTATACAGAAAAATAGAGAATATAAACGACTGTAAAATACTCCAAAAATATCTAAACTCACTCCAACAATGGGAAAAAGATAAAAAGAAACTCAAAACACCAAACTCCAACAATGGGAAAAAGATAAAAAAAAACTCATAACACCAAACTATAACCTACACAACCAAACACTAAAAACTACAAAGAGTGCAAAACATTGTGTTATAATAGATAATATGCTACATATGGAAAGACCAACACCATGCAATATATGTAAGAAAGCAAATAGTCTATTAGCATTCTCTATAACATAAATGACTGTCCACAACATGTCAAAGATAGATGCTACAAAACCTTTGTAAAACCAATCTTAGAATATGGAGGATGTGTATGGGATCCACATTGTCAAAACCAAGAGTTAGAGAAAGTACCAAAAAAATGCAGCTAGATTTGTTACCAATAACTATAAGTATACAACAGGCAACACAAAAATAAACACATGGATAAGTTACAGTGAATACTCCTAAAAGAACAAGCCAGAAATAAAGTAACTACAGTATAACTTGGATAAAATGGCACAAACGGGACTCTTGTTTTAGTGCCGTTATATCCAAGTGCCGTTATAGCCGAGACTGTTGTAAACTGTAATCAGATGTACCGAAGCCTACTGAGACAGGTGCTCAGGTGGTGCGGGTAATAGGGAAAGGGGACGGAAGAAGAGAAGGGGGTGCCGGTAAGGTTATACAGTCCATTATCAGTGTGATGACTGCGCGCACCACACTTGACGGTTTCGATAGGCATTTTTGTTGACTTCTGAGCGTGGGGCAAACAATTTGTAGTTGTTAATTGCCTGTATTCTTAACAGCAGCAC
>JBCHJU010053177.1:0-11428 GCA_039654505.1 Plocamopherus imperialis | reverse complement strand
ATTGATGTTGTTCAGACCAGATGCTGAATCTTGTCGAAAGGCAGTGAAGATTTGATTCTGATCTTGATCTCTGGATTTTAGATCTAGTCTAGGTTAGATAGTATGGCCTTCTTTTCAAACACAAAAGACAATTACATTAAAATAAGCATCTTACACAGTGCTTTATATATTTTTATCACTAATACATCCATTGATAGTAGTAATCCAATTGAAAGAATCACAAGATAAAACACAAAACAGAGCAACACAATGCTCGATCTCTCACAGACGACTGACTGCAGACTGCAGACCTAGATCCAGTCGACCCACATTGCATCGTCAACATCCGGCCTATAAGGACTTTCGTATTGACTGGATTATCAGACCTGTTATAGGGTCACGTCGGTGCGTACGCATTGACTTGCTACAGACCTGCCACCTGTTACGATTTAGGCGTAACAGTTACGCTTTTTCCTCAGATATCGATGCTGTTAACGATTAGGGTCAGCATTTTTACGCTTTTTCTGGTCTGCCGACCTGTTATTATAAATTTGTACTTATACTTGTATACTAGTCTATACGTGAACTGGAGAGAGGGGGAGGATATGGCCTATGTGGGAGGGGCGAGTCCTTTCATTATTCCATTTGCTCTCCACGATAATGAAGTGGACCACTATCACTATATTGAACAGTCAGATAATATTTATAGGCCTGCAACTAGGCCTACAAAGGGTCATTGACCTCGCTGATTCCTGAAACTACTTGTGCTAAGTACATGTACGGTGTGGCCCAGTGCTATAACTGCTCTGCACAGATGTGGCTACACTGAACAAGTAAGTCGGTCTTAGGGAAAGGCCTTGCGTTAACTATTTGACTACTTAGAGCCGATATATCGGCATGGGCACGATTTAACTCTTTGACTAAAATTCGTCCATATATCGGGATGAGCATTATATTCGTATTCATCAGGATATTTGGTTGACGATATAAGGGCGAATTGTGGTCGAAGAGTTAAATTGTGCTCATGCTGATATATGGTCGTGCTCATGCCGGTATATCTGCGCTAGGTAGTCAAAGTTAAATCAATGTGTAATTCCTACATGTCTTCAAACTGTTCCAATAGACTTAGATCTAATTTATATTCGAGATGAGTAGACTGTTGATGTAGATGAAAAAGGCAGTGGTAGACTGAATATGTGTGCGATACAGTGTATGACGTCATACGACGACTTCCCGTGGTCACAAGTTTACGGCATGTAGTTAATTGCAAGCTCTTGGACTTCAGTGTCGCTATAATACAATCACGATTTGGTAAATTGAACAAAACAGTTACTATTATATAACGGCACTGCTCTTTGTATGAGCCGATAAATCAAAGTAGATTAATGGTACTAGTGCAGTCGGAACACAGGTAAAAATGTGTTTATTGACCGTCTGGGATCCAAAACCGGAGCCCGCACGTCCAGCATTAGTATTAGTGCAGTGGAACCTCTGGATAGTGACATCGCTCGGGACCCAAGATTTACGTCATTGTCCGGAGGCGTCGCTATTCCTGTGTTTTCAAGATGGCAGTTCAGAAAAGGAGCCCGGTCAGGTTAAAATAAGAGTTTCGGGGAAAATAACAATGTGGGGCATGGACCTATGCCTGTCAATGCGATGCACAGACCTGTGCCTGTGATTCAGTGTGATAAGACATATATCCTAAACCATGTTAGAATGTGTCTTTGTTTTGATTGTAATAATAATAAACATTGTTTTGATAATAATTAGTGATTGAAGGCCATTTTCCCTCTGTCCCAACCATCTTTGAACGATAATAAACAATGCCTGGTCCTCACTTTCTGTAGTGTATTACTGTTAATTACTATATTTTTACTGTTAGTACCGGCATATCAGCATTATGGGTGGAGACAGGCATCAGTTCAGCCGTGTTAAATGGCATTTAGTACTTCAACTGAGCAATGGGGCGGGGCTGGGGGCAGGCAAAGCTGGCATAGCAAATGTCAATTATGATAGTGTGATGGCCCTAATAAGGGTCGTTTGAGGGAGCTGGGGGGCTTCGCCATACAGTATTGTTCTAGCTTATTGGTCGGGAAATAAGCGTTTTCATTGGCTTAGAATACGAGATACGGCTGGTCGGAAATGAGGTTGTCAGTTTGGCTACATTTTTTTTTGTATCAAGCATTGCTGTCAACTGCCGATTATCACTAGATCGATGTCGCTAACGAGAGGTTTCACTGACATTTATGTCGCTATTTTTAGGTTTTTATTAAAAGTAACATATGGGTCAATGCCAAAAAGCATTAGCACTAAAGGGGACAACAGTGCTAAAAATCAGACTTAAAGCAATGATGAAAACAAACACATTTTGTGGAAGAAGGAACATGTTTATTAACGAATCAATTGATTGAAACGCTGTAATCAGCATCAAATAAATAAAAAACGAATTTTCTCATGGATTTGAACATGTCGGACATCACACCTGATGAGAAAAATGATGTCACACAAACAAATCTATTCAAGAAATTATAAAAATAAATGGATAAGTAATTGCCACAAACACAGGTTAAACTACTCAAAAATGGGCATCTTTTGTAGTCAGGGTGATGTCCGGCATAATATGTGACATGACTATGACAAAATGCTCAGGTTATTGGAAAGTCTAACTTCTGATAATATCTTGACATGGATACATTGACTAGATCAAAATCTTGCAATTGCAAAGATTAGTGAGAATAAATTGTTTATGTTAAAGTTAATTTGCATGTAACTTTTGTCAATTTCATGTCGGACATCACTATTTCTATGACAATATAAATCCTCAAATGAAATTACAAGAATGAAGACCAAAGATGCTTGATATATTGTCTCAAAGTATCATTTTAAAGGTAAAAAATGAGCAAAAGATACAAAACATATATATGACATGAAAATGGATATCAATTGTCTGTTAGATGTCACAATGATACCAAAAAATGTCAGACATCACAGAGGATGACAATCAGATGACAGAACTAAAACTTATGTGGAGAAAAGTCTCTCATCCCGGAAGAGAAAGCACATTGCCCACATGAAACCTAGGCATAACACGCTTCTTTTGCTTGACTTTGGTGAAGCTATTGACAGTGCACAGATGATTTTAAGGATGATGTCAAGCACGACCTGTCGGACATCACTCTGACGCCAAACTGGCTCAACACGCTTACATCCTTTGTTTACTGACAGGGATGGGCAGAAATTATATTTGACTGTGCATTTCATTCAGTTCTGGTGTATTTATTAAAACACTCGGCCCAATAATTGGCCACTTCATGCTGTGTACTATAAAAGTTTACATTTTCATGCACTGAGATTCTAACTACAAAAGTGATGTCCGACGTTGACTTTATAAAATAAACTGTATTTTAATAAATAATCAACAGAAATTGTCAGCATTGACAATGCAAATGCTTTCATGAGTAAGAAAAAATTACACTAAATGTTATATTTAGTAGTGTTGGGTTGATCCACATTTTTCTTTAACCTATGGGTTATGAATCATTCTGTCTTGGTGCCCGCAGGTTAACGAATGGGTTAGTGGGTTAATATCTCGATTCACATCTGACTTGAAAGAGGGCCATTGTGTTCGATGTAGCGGGCATGCGGACAGGAGTCACTCGCTGTCCGCTGAATCAAAACACCACCAACACAGTCACTCTCAGTCTCAGAGAAAGAGAAGGAGGGGGCGGGGGTAGGGTAAGGGGTAGGCTTCGAAACCCAGCCATCCGACACTTCACACTGCACTGAGGACTGAGGTCGCGTGCCGTATCAAATTCCTTTTGAATGAACCTCTTCTGCGCCAAATTTCAAATTTCCAGAATGAACTCTAAATGAGCTATTAAGAAAACAAGTTGTCAAGTTTTTTTTGGAACACCTTGTAAATGTATATCATAAGCTATTATTAGGCCCATGATATATCCTGGTACACGAAGCCTAGACCCAGGCATATGTGAGGGAGATAGGCTCTCTACAGACCAATGTGACCAAGATTGCACTGCTATGTACGATTTCATAGCCCTAGGCAAATAGAAATAAGAAGAATTTGTCTTGAAACTTAAAAATTCAGCCTATATCATTGTCATTATTATTTATCCTTATTATTAGTAAATAGGATACAGTGTGGCCCAGTTATAACGACAACGGATATAACGACATTTCGGTTATACAGACATGATCTCAAAGTCCCGTTTTTTTCCTTGTATATCACTAGTAATGAAAAAACGGCTATAGTGACATAAAATTTGATCATTTCGGATATAACACACTCCTGGCTCGGTCAGAGCCAGCGGCATCGGGTAAAGAAAAAAAATGAACACACGCTCTCCGACCAATGAGAACCATCGCTTGCCAACCAATGAGAATGTCCAGGCTTGCCTACCAATGAGAGAGCACGTGTTAGTGTCCGATGAGAGAGTCGCATCTGGCAATTGCGCGTGCTATACATGTATAAGGCGATTGTTAAGCACCATTCGTGCCTGCAGCCGAGTCAGATGACGATGATGACGAAAGCTCCACCCTTTCAACCCAATTAATCTCCAGCAAGGAGGCTAAGCAGCCATTGAGACCCTGAAGCGTTTTGCCAAATAACACACTAACGGCAGCAGGCTCTTTGATGTTCTGAAAGCACGTGGAGGACAAGGCGTGTGATGTTATTCAGAGCTGTAGCAAGCACAGACAGTCGACGATCAAAGAGCCATACACAAATTATGATTTTATGATCAACCTTGGTTCGTAGCAGCGGTATAGCATTACTCCCATTATTTTTCGTTCATAATTGGCCATATTATGTACTGACTGGATTTAGCGACATTCGGTTATAACGACATAATATCGCCGGTCCCGACGATGTCGTTATAAGCCGGTTGCACTGTAGTATTACTGATCAATGGTGTTTTCCTTTCTGTGCATTATTTTTAGTGTCCACTGACAAAGCGAGCTGGGGGCCTGGCACGCCATGGTTGTATCGCTGAAACCACACTACAGTTGAAGCAAGTTCTCAATGTTTCTGGTTATGATGGTCATGCTTTTGACCGTAAATACATGTCCAACATGCTTCTTCAATGCTTTGTTTATCAACTTCACGCTGGGAAACGATCATGTGCAAAGGTTCAATCAGCACTGAAGTAAGTGAAGCAACGAAGCAAAATACATTTCTGAAAATCTGAAAAAGAAAAAAATCCCCCCCCCCCCCAAAAAAAAAAAAAACGAAACAAAAAAATACCCAAAGCTTTGTATAGATTTATATTTCTTTCATTTTTAACAATTTGGTGTGAATTTCAATCTGCTTTGCTTGCCTGTACTTTTTTTTTATTCTTCTTGAGCAATTTATAAATCTTGATATCTATGTATGTGTATGTAATTATATGAAACTTTGTATCAAAATTCAATTCAAAATGTAGGTAGGCAAACCACAGTATACTGCACCTCCATTAAACTACATACTGTTCTAGCCTTCCACTTTCTTTTCATTAAAAGACACAGTTAGGTATACTGGGTAACAGAAACCAGTAAGATATACTGGGTACAAGAAAAAAAAACATGCATGATTTTAAGGGGCCATAACTCTCCTCAATTTTTATAGATTAGAATAAAATTCCACACAGATCATATTAAACTTATTATCAATGTGTAAGGTGATTTAAAGCAAAATGTAAGCCAGCGTAATGAAACGTCAACGATTTTAACAGGCCTACTCGGTAAACCTCATATCGACGTTGCTTTTTTTTCTCGCACCCAGTATTTTAATTCTCTCAAGATAAATTTTGTTTGACAATTCCTACCAGTATCAGTTTCATATATGTATATTCAAATGATAATTTCATAAGTAATGATACATCATGCAGTATGATACATTTGTTCAAAATCATACAAAGAGATATTTCACTGTGGTAAGTGCCTGTAATGGTATAGATGTGAAGATAATCAAAGGTAACCTCCTTTTGGTTCCTTTTGTAAGAGCTCCGAATTCTTTATCACAATAACTTTACTTCAGACCATGGGTGGCGAAATTGTGAGGTAGGGATTTTAAGTTAATGTAATCCAGAAAAATTTCTCTGTGTCCTTGATTTATTCATCTGAGTTTTAAGGATTTTTTTTTATTATTCTTTATTCTCTGACATTTTGTTTTGCAGAGAGTTCCTGTCAAGCTTCTTTTCTTTTGATGAACAGGTGGCCTTGGACTTGCTGTCAGAGTTCAAGGAAGTAGATACTCTCCTGTCCTTGGCTAAATCAAGGGGCCTCATTATGGATGCATTAAACTTGCTGGGCAAAGCAGAAGCTTACGCTGATATACCCTTCTCCTCTTTGAGTGACTTGGTGCAGAAAGGATTTACTGCACACCTTATACACTCAGGTATTTACCCAGAATTTGTCGATTTTAATAGGACAAACAGTAACCAATGTGACTGCTTGCCTGGCATCTTACAAATGCATGCTGTTGACAGTAAATCTGGGCATTATTTTTTGGTTTCCTCAGGCCCACCAATTGAATTAAACCCTGGATATTGGGAAGATACTAAGTAAATCATGTAAAATAAGATATTCTGTTTAAAATAAACATTAATCATTCATACCAGCTGTCACAGAAATGCATGCATAGCATTCGTAAATGAAAAGATAAATGCAGCACATTTGTTCATTATGAAAAAGGCATTGCCATATTCCTGATGTAATATATTTCATCTCCTCCATCTTCATACCCTTCTCCCCCTCCCCCTTCCACCACTAGATAATCTTGTCCCGTGCCTGTCCTCCGACAACCTGACCAGACTCCTGATCACCAGACCCCAGCTGGCCATACAGCATTGCATGGTGGTGAAAGCTCTTGTACCCTCTTTGAAGCCAGATCTTCTCCTGGAATTGGCCCGCATCTTTGACCCATCAAAGTCGGTCATTAAAGGTGTGCTCAGACGTATGCATGGCTCACTGGGAAGGTATGCCAAGTCTATGGACTTACACACTCACAGGTTTTTAGTTGTAAACTAGAGTGTTGTGCTGATGATATTAGCAACTGATGATATTAGCAACTTGTCTGTTGTTAGTTATACTTCCTTTTGTACATTGGACATCATTTTGTTTATGGGGAATTCCAAAACAGTGGTAAATGTTGATGATAATTAGGGCAGCAAATGAGACAAAATGTAATTTTAAATGAATTAGACATGTTAATGCAGTGAATTCAAGTTTATCCTTAATAGGACAGGACACACATCAAGCAACTAGAGTACCATGTAAATTTTGCCTGTCAACGCTAAAACATAGAACATCAAGAAGGTCTAAGACAAATCAGAGCATTTTAATGATTTTAGATAAACAATATGAAGGCAACTTGTCCGTCTCAATGTGCTGTGTCAAATTTTGCTTTCGTTTCCAGATTACTTAAAATGAGAACCATTAGGAATACAGTTTCACACTTCTTTACTGTGAATTTCTGACACTATGTCTCATGGAATTCAGTTTCAAGAACAATTTTCGACATCTCTCTATTTAAAACATTGTATTTTCTATGAACAAAATATTATATGTTTACAGCTTTTGGTTTTTACTTGCTACTTGTTTCTTCAGATATGAATTTGTTCTATTTTGAATTTACAGGACCAACAGTCTGACGTCATTATCATCCTTTGCCAGTGAAGCTGTAGACCTGTCTGGAGTAAGGAGTTATTCCATGCTAAATGGACATTTTTTTTTTTTTTTTTTTTTTTTTCAAAGGGATAAAGTGATGATGGATAGGTTATGAATATGGATTGATGAAGTGTGAAATTCCCACTGCAGTATTTTATAGTTAGCAGATATTGTTAGTTCAAATCACTGAGTGAATTAGATAAAAGCTCAAGTAAATCTTCAGCTGTAAATTCAGCTTACGGGGATTGTAGAGGACCATTAAGTAATAGGCCTACCATACTTACAAGGTTTTGGAGAAATCCAACTGATAAGTCTATGTGATCATATTGTTAATGATGATGGTGATTGAAATCATATATCTTTTTATTTTGATTTCTATTGGCTTTACCATCTAATTTAAAGGAAGGTAGAGAAAGTTCTATTGAAACCCTCCTGGAATTGTTCCTGTCAGTTGTCCTCTACCTGAATCGGTACCGACGTCTTGAGAAGCAAGATGCTCTTGACTTTGCATCTCTGATTGCTGATCCTATGGCAAGCATTGAACAGGATGTAAGATAATTTTTTGTTAATTTTTGTCAATGATTTATCAACCTGGCAGAAGGCAAGATAAACTTTAACTTAAAGCAGCTTATACTGAAAGATTTATATGGTTATGTATATGTATACAAGCATGCCCTGTTCTTGAATTCCAACGTACTGAAACATAACGTAACCTAAAGTAAATTTCTATTAGAATCATGTATTTAACATTCGAGTAAGTTCATTGATGTTTTCAAACCTTTGTCTGTTGACAGACTTTTCAGGTGATCCCATAGGTAAAAGTCCAGGGAATTAAGATCAATGTCTTATAAGTATTCCTCAATGTGCAGCATTTTGGGCGTTTTCTTTGAATGGGTTGTTTTTTGTTGTTTGTTATGGAGGAAAATTACTCAATTGTATAACATATTATTCTGTCTTGTGCCATACAAATTATTTTTAAATAATCTTCGCAAGAATCTATGAAGTCTGATTGAGACTAAAAATTTTTGGAAGGATTTCTCATACCAAACTTGTTTTTGGATCTACCAGTACATATGTAAAACAGGCTGAAATGTGATATACTTATAAATGTGGGCTTAAACCTGATAATCAAGGTAAGAGGCTGATATCAGTTTGCAATTCTTTGGGCTGTCTGGGCAAAATGAAGTCCTAATCAAAATAATTTCATAACAAAATTATGGTTGTGTTTTCCCTTTTTTTTCCATTTTTTAAAGAAATTATCAATTTTTAAAACAGTCCCTTTTTCTTTTTTTAATACAAATCCTGTTTCTTTGTTGTCTGTAGGAAGAGCACTACTTATCTGCTACTGATTCCCGCAATCAGCTGGCAGTACAACTCCAGCTGATAAGTTGTGGTCCAAAACATGCTGCTGCCATCAGAAATGGCAAACTTTACACTTGGGGAAGAGACTTACATGGACGGTAGGCCAATCTTTACATTTGCCTAAACCAATAGGCCTACACCCAAGCAAAGATTTTCCTTTGTACAGGACCATAATAATTAATCAGAGCAATTTATTTTTAATTTATTTATTTGTTTTATTATTCACACGCTAATTTCATGTTCATATAATTTAAAGCAGTTTCAGCTCTCAAAATTTTGCAGTAAATGGGGTTTTAAATTTTCTGATTTTCATCAAGCTGCTACCAAACTTGTAGATGAAACATTTGAAAAAGAGAAAGCTAACATTTCCCCCCATTAAATTTTAAAAAGTAGACATTAGGTGGAAAAAAGGGATGCATTTTGCAAGATGATTTTGCAGACAGAAAATTTTTTAATTGACAGATTTTGGGAATGAAAAATGGAATGGCTGATAACAAAGCAGTACTGTGATTGTCACCGATCTACAAAAGAAACTTGGCTTGGTGCAGTCCATAAGAAATTAATGAGTAATGTCTTCCCAATTTATATAGTGTTCTGTGAATGAATATTTCAATCTGTACCCACCTTGCAAAAGAAAAGATTTCATTGAGCACTTTTTGTGAATTGCTGTCCTGTCAAGTGCTTATGGAAATAAGTTGAAAATTGCCTAACAGTAAAATGCAATGGAAGAATAAAGCTCCTCAAAGGAAAAAAAACAAATCTAATTTTAGAAGATGATTTAAGAAGGAAAATTTTGGGTAAAAAGAAGCTGAAGCCATGTCAGTTGCTAACACGACCATTTCCAAATTTACACAGGAATAAGGTAGAAACTTAATTAACATCTGAAACAAATGAGAGTAAAGAATAAACATTTCACATAATGAGGACAAAGCATTCCTGCTTCAAATACGAGGTCTGAAACAAACAGTGTCATTGTTGATCAAGGTATGCCACAGATATCTATCCTTTGAAAGCTGTAAGAGAGTCTTATCATCTTGGTCTTTCAAGACTATTTTTATTTTCATTTTTGTAGATTGGGTCATGGGGATGTCAGTCAAAGTGTTTCTCCCCCAAAATTGGTTGAAACTCTCTACAACCTGAGACTGACAGTACATGCTGTCGCCTGTGGAAATGAACACACTCTGGCACTGACCAATCAAGGGGTAATTATTGTCTTTTTTTTCCTCCTCATTGTTGCAACATAGTTAAATATATTTTAGAATTATCATATAATGTTCTGTGAAATGAATATTTTGGATTTCAGTCTATACCACACTGCCGATTATTATATACAGAATAAGTACAGAAATTATAATTACAGAAATTACATAGTCTATGATTTATGTAAAAAAATACTTAATTGAATGATATTTTGTAGTAGATTTTTCAAAAATATGACCTGTTTCTTGTAAAAGCAACTTTGCTCATGCAGACAGTTTCAAGATATTTTTATAGGAAACGGATTTAGTTGGCCTTCGTCCATTTTTTTAACTGAACATTTACTGGCCTAACAAAGTACAAATCAATTTTCATTTGATTTTTTTCCCCAGTAGATTGATCCCCTAGAGCGATTTGTAAAAAGAAACAAAACAATAGATTCAATTTCTGGTTGGATTTCCCCATTCATATCTTTGGCTTGAGCCTTGGGAGGCCAGCAGTTTGGAACTCATTTAGGCCTGACCTATATCTAGATCTCTGGAATGAATCTAGATCCTCATTTAGGCCTGATCTAGATCTCTAGAATGAACCTAGGTCCTCATTTAGGCCTGACCTAGATCTAGATCTGTAAAATGAACCTACATCTAGACGTTTAGCAGTTAGATCTATCATCCTAGGTATGTTGAGATAATAGGTATAAATTCTGGACCAGATCTATATGAAAAAAGCCTTTCCACATCTAAATCTAGAATCTAGATCTAGCTATCTAACTAAAAGGAAGCCTCTATAATATTGATTAGCTGCTGGAGTGGTGCAGTGGTTAGTGCGTTCGCCTCTCAAGCAAAAGGTCCCGAGTTCAATCCTCAGTTGTGCTGGGATTTTTTTCTGCCTCCGCTCTGCCCACCAAGCATTGATGGGAAGCTTAGTCTCTTCAGACAAAGCGAAAAGTAATCCGACGTGGAATGGAACTCACCACCCTACCACACAATGTTGTTGGCGTAGGATGAGAGTTCCACTAACAGGACACTTCCCCAATGTCTTTATCAGACACAGGACTAAACTTTACTTTTTTTTTTTTTTTTTTTCATTTTTTTACCATAATGTTTTGTTTTTACTAAACCGGGCAAAGCTGTGGGGCCCAGATCAGCTAGTACTAGTGTTGGGGCGAGCGCTCGAGATGATTCGTTAACCTTAGGGTTAGGTCACATGCGGACGTGATCGAGACACT
>JBCHJU010053067.1:0-11429 GCA_039654505.1 Plocamopherus imperialis | reverse complement strand
GAGAGAGAGGGGGGTGTGGGGGAGAGGCCGGCCCCCAAAAAACTTGGCTCCAACTTTAAAAGATAATAACGTTGCCATTTTGGAAATGACTCACAAATAAATTGGCAATCTACGTTGAGCAAGATTCATTTGAAGGAGAATTTTCAATACAGTTTTGTCTAGAATTATATAATTTTCACTAAATTATAGAGGAACATTGGTGGCAGAGCATGATGGCAACCTTATCCATAGCTGCCAACCAGTGCGTTAAAAACGTATTTAGTATGTATTTTATGCCCGAGTACGTAAATTTGTACAGTGGAGTCTGTTTAAGATAAACCCCGCTTATATGATAAATTTTCGATTAATAAACTTTTTCATTGGACCCAATTTTTTCTCTCTTTGCCATTACTATCAAAAGAACAGTTAATATAAACTATAACAAACGCCGCCGACCTGCTGTCCGCTTAAGATAAACTCTACAGCTACAAAAAAGACTACAGGCATACATTCGTAACATGGTTGTCCACTTCATGCTTTGTGATAGGAACCAAACTGTACATTGCAGTTTGTAGTTGTAGGCCTATTGTAGATTTTTGTAAGGTGTTGTGACCTCTAACGACGCTAAGCCAACACCCCGGGTAAAGACAGCCTACATAGGGTGTTTGTGTGCCTGTGTGCTTTTGTGATTTTTAGCTTTAGTTTTCATTGATTAAGATAAATCTTCACTGTATTTGCCTGAGAAAGTATGTATTCTAGGCACTGACATCCTTTATTTACATGTAATTATTTATTTTGCTCTCGTTCATCAAGAACCGTTACCCGCATTATGGTAAGTCAGGCCGCCGAAAGAAGGAAAGCGAATGATGCCTGTTGGCTTATCTGACCTTGCACTCTCTCACATGCCCAAAATCTAGCCTAGACCTAGTTTAGATGTATGCTGCCAGCGATGCTCTGCTTCGCCTTTGGCTGCCTGTGCATTTTCGATTTTTTTGTTTGACAGCAGCAGACATATATTTTAAAACTATACAGGGCAGCAGGTACTGTACTCCCGCAAGCCACTCTCACTCACCCCTTACGATTTGCATAGGTATCAACAGTGTATAGTAGGTCTAGCCTAACGTCCGCTCTTGTTTCCTTACATAGCCTAGCAAGTCCCACAGAGAAGCTTAGCTAGGTCAAGGATTTGTCACAAAGCCAGGCCAGTATTTTACACAACACGCATAGATATCTACTTATCGATCGATGGCTTGTTTGAGAGGCAGGTGGTTCGGGGAGGGAGGGAGCACAAGGTTAGCCCTTGTACCAGAACACAGATACTGCTGCATTATTATTACATGTATTATAATGCTTGCTAATAGCTGCAAACCTGGTGTGTTTGTTTTAAACAAATACAAGCATACATAAAGGTCTTAGCGTTTTTCTTGTTACACACTTGATAGACAACTACACACGCAGACATATACTGGAAAAACTACCAATGTGCCTTATATTAAAGGAAGTAACCAACAATATTTTGTGGGTCTTTTTATTTGGTTAAATAACATAAGTCCAACCTGATTCGATGTTAACAAGCATGATCTTTCATTGACATTCCCTGGGTATTCGAACTGAGATGTCTCCATTTTATAAATTAAATAAAGCAGTGTTGGAGTTGGAGGTTTTTGTCTCTCCAAAATAAATCTGAAAAGAAGGCTCATTGGTACAGCGAAAGTAATCTGTCCTCTAGATTTTATGAGAGACTGTAGATGGCCGTGGAACAATTTTTTAACTAGACTGCAAATTTTCAGACAGAGAATCCATCCTCATATGAAAATAACACTATTCCAATATCTTTACAAAAGCATAACAACACTGTTAATTGTAGGAGATGGTTACATATGTAGCATTCTAAAACTAGACAATCCCTTAAGTGCGTCTTTTTCTCTCTAAAGAGAGTTTAGGTCCTCGGTGGGGATGCCAAGTTGGTATTTTCTGGCCTATCATGGACGTTATTTATTTATTTATTTAATCATTTTATTAAGTCCCCTCTTGCCTTGTTAGACAGTAGACATAGAGACAAACAAAAAGAGAGAGACTGGAGAGATACACATAAAGAGAGGGAGAGGGAGTAGTGTGTATATGAGGAGGGAGGAAGAGAGAGAGTAAGAGAGATACAGACAGGGACACACAGTAGGAGACAGACAGACCTATAGACGGGCAGAGAAACAAACATGGAGAGAGAGACGGACATGGAGAAGCAGAAGAGAGTGAGAGAGGGTGAGGGGAAGACAGGAGATACGACAGATAGGGAGAAAGAAGGCAGAGAGACACACAAAGAGGAGGGAGAGAGAGAGGGTCACCATCATCATCCATCTTCACCATCATTACGTACTCAAACTATTCTTGGCAAGTTTCGTGGTGGTTGCGTACATGACGTAATGACATGTAATACATGTATATAAACACTCCCGACAACGACACCGGCCCCCACAACGAGACCGGCAAAGGCTAGCCTGTGCAAACATACTACACGTAAGTGTACAATGTAATGTAATACTCTGTGTACGAATAGCAGGTCCGCCACGGCGCTGCTATTTGTCCTTACATGCATACAAATATCCACTCCGTTAACTTTTTTCTTTATACTTTAAATAACTTTTTTTTAGACCATTATTTTAGCTTTTTCTCAACTTAAAGTGATTAGGTGGTCAAAGTCCAGCATTTTTTTTTAAACAAGGTATCCCAAAATAGACAGTCTCCAATGACTGAAAATGGTAGACAAGCCTCCGGTAAGTTCCAGTTTTCCACGATCTGGTTGCTAGATGCTGGGCTTTAGCACAAAACTCACTTGATTGTGAGCTTTTTCTACACATGTACCTACTTTGCTTCTTTAGGGTGTGAGCTTTATTAACACCTACTTTGCTTCTTTATGGTGTGGCATTGAATTACTTTACTGAATCCATTGCACAACCTCATTTCTACCACATTCTATTACTATTATGTCAACTTTTATTTACGTGTATATTACTCATAATAACAAAAAGTTATGACACATTTACAAAGTGCGGAAAATCTTTTAAGAATACTGCAAGTATAAGTTCACACTGAAAATTTTATTAGAAAAAAAATGTTATACTTTCTGACAAATCAGCATGAAAAAAAAAGTAAATCATCACTTAACCATTATAATATCAGATAAATCCACTTCCCAACAATCAATCCCAATTCAGATTTACAACTGGCTTGGCCTTGCAAGTATAAAATAAGGAAAAAAATTTGACTTTGACTTGGTCTAGGAGTATAGATAAAACTAAAAGTAGTAAAAGCTGCATTATAAATTTGTCCTGAAAAAAAAATCTTAAATAAATTTTGTCAATTGAAAAGTTCATCTTCAATAATATAGTAAAGGATAATTTAAATTTGGAAATCACAATAATGTATCAACATTTTAATTAAAAGTACATGTACGTTACTACATTGCAAATATTCATTATCTAAATAGATCAAATTAAATGTAAATACAGTGCAACACGCGTTCGTCGAACTCACGGATTCCTCGAACAAATGGCAATGTCCCAAATATTTTCCTCTATTGTCTCTACATTTTTTCACGCAATAGTCGGAACTCGTTCACGGATTCCTTGAACTACTTGCCTGCTGCTAAAGCGGTGCAAGCAATTTTCCCGATCTTACTGATTAGTTTGAAGAGGCTTATCCGATGACTAAAATAGCCCGAGCTGTGTTGATGTACCGTATACAACAGCATAAGTAGTTTGAAAAAGCCCACTAATGGTACTACATGTACTACTAATAGTAGCCGGTGATTAACAATGGTCCTCATTGTGTTGATGTGTCGGTACCGTATACACCTGCATCAGTCGTCTGAAAAGGCCGTTAGTACTAGTCGGTGACAAAAAACAGCCCATTCGATGCTGACATTTGCAAGCCTACACGATACACGGTGTGAGTAACACAGTAGGCCTTGGCTAGCTCTAACCCATTTTAGTGGTGTATTGCACCCTGTCGCGATATCCGACCGTATTAATAATAATAGAAAGAAAAAACAACAACAAACACAAAACAAAATAAATCGAAAAGAAGAGAACTCATGGCGGTGGAAACATCGGTTATAGGCCATGCATGCATTGGTTTTGTTCGAGTTCAGACAGCAACGGACATAACTACAATATTATTACATCCTATCGGGCTCTTCCTGTGTCATATAGCGTTTCACGTATTGGTCGAATCACGGATTCCTCGAACTATTTCTGCTGTCCCAATGAGTTCGACGAATGCGTGCTACACTGTACCTCCTTCCCCCAAACATACTTGGACATACCTGTGTAAGTCTATATTTGTTTGTGATATGTTAAAAAAAAGTAGTCTTTTTAATTTCAACCGTTTTGACTCTTACGGTAGGAGCTTATCCTAGTTTCCATAGCATTGAAGCGCACAGCAACAGTTTAGATTCATCCCTCTCTGAAAAGGATGCTAGTCTTTTGCAGGGAACTTTCCCAGCCGAAGCTGTACCCATTTCCATCTGGGTCGAGTGAAGCAATAGGGGTATGTACATTTTCTTGCTTAAGGGAAAAACGTTTCATTCAATGGTTTTGAACCTGTGACCTCTCAGTCCATAGTCCAAAGCTCTACTGCTTTACCACAGCCACAGCACCCACATAAAACATGTACATGTATTTATATTGTGCATGTCTATACAGCTCAATGAAACTCTGAAATGTTGGTAAAAAGGGTGGACATAGTCTTTTTTGTTGTTCCTATTATTTCTATTGCAGGAGTATGTGGATACATGTAGTTTTTGTTTAGTCAACTGTTAGAAGGCAAGTTGCTTATTATTTTTCAGCTTGAGTGTTGTTTAATTTTATTTCTGCAAAACTACATTTATCACCTCACCCGAACAATCAGTGGTATTTTGTACTCCTCTTGCAAAACCTTGTCACATTGCATGCTGTCTTAGTTTAGAGCAAAATGGATGAATAATAGTAATATTAAAAAGCATTCATATAGTGCATATCAATGGATCATGCTCTATCATCTATACGCTTAGCAATGGCAAAAACACGCATCGTACATAGATCTATGGTTAGAGGCACAAAATTACATGTATACAGTAACTAAATGCCACAATAACCATGCCCCCTCCCACAAAAAAGTCAGACTGTAAATTCATACATTAAAACACTTTTATTATTTGTAAATCCACTTATTATTACAAGTACAAGCATACATTATACATCAACATTAAATATGACATTCATAGTTTTTTGAAGTGAGTAAAAGAATCCAATCACCTTTTATAGTCTATGCTGGCGTCTGCCTTTCTCTCTGTGGGTTCTGGAGCTTAGGTCTCTCCCCATCACTAGGTTTCTTTGTTTCTCTCTATAAAACAACAATTCGGTAACACCCATTTAGCGTGCTTGAGTCCGAAATGTGCTTAATGGCGGCTTGCTTAAATCCAGCATGGACTGTACTAAAGTTATCTTCATCTACTAGAATATTTTAATTGGTCAATATCACCATAACCTTTTATAATTTAACAAAATCCCACTCTTTTATGTTGTTCAGGTGCTCCACTACAAAATTTACACAACAGATTATCTTAAGCAAGGTTTATCTTAACCATTTCAATGAAAATTAAAGCTTAAAATCACACACAGACTCACATACACACACACCCCTAACGTAGCCTTCAGCCAGGGTGAGGGCTTGGTGTCTTCAGTGGTCATAACACATTACAAAAAGATATAGGCCTTCAACTACAATGTACAGTTGGCTCCCTATTCCAGCGCATGAAGTGGACAACCACATTACGAATGCATGCCTGTAGTAGCTGTAAAGTTTATCTTAAGCGGGCCATCTGACCATGGGTCAAGGGTGTTTAGATTAACCATATTTTCGTTGGTAATGGCAATGAGAAAAAAAAATCAGGTCCACTGAAAAAGTTTATATTAACCGAGAAGTTATCTTAAGCCGACTCCACTGTATAAAGAATTCTAACATCTACAAATTAATTGTGGTTTAAGAATCATCTAAAATGTTTGTAATGATCACTTCTTTTGCTAACTTTTAACCCTTGAAAACATTCTAAACTAGCTGGGAACCCAGCTTTGCAGGGATTTGTAAAAACATAATATTATATGTCTGTCCGTTTGTTTGTCTGTATATCTATGTATATATTTATCAATATATCTATACATCCATCCATCCATTCTATCAATATATCCATCCATTCATCCATCCAGATCTAGATTCAACTCATTTCGCACGGAGCGACGACTCAGTCGTCAATTGCCACCTCCCAGAACACCTGTCATCGATCCATTCAATGGTCTTGTGAAGAACAATAAATTCAGATTTTCCCGATCTAGCCTTTCGTTTCGCTGGATTATAGTTTTGACTTGCTGTGTAGAGAGGGAATTTCCGTTTCACTTTCATTCTTGAGTGTCACTTCAGTAAAACTTCTCAACTTTAGTTGTTTACATAAATCACGTCTCGTATTCAGTTGACAATCACAAAAAAGCCAGTTACAAATCACGGCATATATCAAATGAAATATAAATTATATACTTCAAATTTACCACCAAATGGATTACACCAGACCTTTACCTGCATAGATAGATCTAGAGTGGAGCACACTCATAAAGAACACGCTTAAAACGAATTGATGGAAATAAAGAACCAATTTCGTTGCCCCGTCTTTTGTCCTCTTTGTGTCAATAAAATTTTGACACACATAGCAAACGTGTAGCTTGCCAGGTGTCTATATGTCCTTATTTACGACTGAAATAACAAACCAGTCCATTTTGATGACTATGACTGAACTCAAAAGTTGCACAACTGCCCTGCGAGTCTTGCCTGGAGCTTACACTTACACCATGTCCACCCTACAATACCTAAAGAGTGGATTTGAATCTTTTCTTTGTTATACCAACCCCTTAACTTAGGGGTAGGGGTGGTAAGAGGAATTTCTATATGCGCCCATTGGATCTTAATTAAGTTAATCCTACACCGACAGCGCGTACTGTTTCAATGTCCTTCACATAAATATACTACAATGTATGTGCGACTGAAATAACGAACTACTGATATAAAGAACTTTTTCCATTGCCCATGCTCCACTGTAATTGGTACCAAACTAAGTGTTTTGTTTTGCTGTGTCTTTTTTTTTCTCTATATGATATCTATATGATATATGATATATATATATGACTCTACATGATATGAAAAAAAACACATATCTTTTCTCAACAACCACTATCTCAGTTCTAGTTGCAAAAATAGAAAGCCTAAATAATACCCTTTCATCTAGTACCAAATATGTTATGCTTTGCATTGTTTATTTACGTTTAATCACATTTATGTATTGTATAATGTATTTTTAGCTGTCTCAAAAAGTAATTCCATGAAAACTGGGTTTTTAAATATGGGCGGAATGATTTAGATCTATATCTCCATTTTTTTAAGAACTTCAAAAAGCTGGCAACTCAAGCCTAAAATCCTAACGGGAAATTCCAATAGCTGGGCTTTGGTCAGAGCTTCCTATTAATAACCATGATATTATAATAGTACCTTCTAAATTAAATATTAAATGATTAAAATTGTCAAGAGGTCTTCAGTAGTACTAACAATACTAGTTGTATTCATGAAGATGGATTAAGTCGAAAATTCTGGGCCATTGAAGGAACAGCAGCTTGAGATGAAAGCAAAACCTCAGCAGGGGGTGATGCTACTCTTGGAGGGGTGTTATAACCCTGAATATTTTGAATACCATGTGATGAGAAATTTTGCCCAGCCATGGAACTAGCTACATATGTTGAAGACCTTGACCAATCATCCTTGAAAATTTGAATCGTCAAACGAGACACCACATTATTCAAACGACTGTAGACATGAGCTAGAACCAGCTGTTCATCAGCATCCCTTCTCACTCTCACCTGAACACAGCCAGCCTGAAAATAAGGAGGCAAAAGTATCACACTTGTTGAGAAATAAATTAATGTACATTGTATCATTTTTAAGAGAAAAAAATGACAATTTTCCAGAAATTCATAAAATACAAAATACACTGTACCCGTTGAAACTAAAACAGATTCCCCAATGAAACATTATATTTATATTGCGACCATCTCCGCACCCACACACCACGCAAGGGCCGATCGCATATTATGTAATCAAGGTTATGGGGCAGTGTGAAAAAAGAAGGGTGGGGTGATTTTTTAAAGAGAATAGAAATTTAAATTATACATTTCTGAAACATGATAATTATAACTAGACTTATTTGACAACTGATCTGAGCCATTTCTCATATGAATTTGGCAGCTTTTGGCCATTTTGTATAAATTTGGCTGGCCTTAAATGTGTTAAGAGAAATGGCTCAGATCAATTGTCAAATAAGTCTAGTTATAATTATCATGTTTCAGATATGTATAATTTAAATTTCTATTCTCTTTAAAAAATCACCCTGCCCTTCTTTTTTCACACTGCTAACAATACTGCAGTGTTTCTCAGTGTTACCATTTCTCGCAGTGTGAAAAAAGAAGGGCGGGGTGATTTTTTAAAGAGAATAGAAATATAAATTATACATTTCTGGAACATGATAATTATAACTAGACTTATTTGACAACTGATCTGAGCCATTTCTCATATGAATTTGGCTTGTTTTTGGCCATTTCGTATAAATTTGGCTGGCCTTAAATGTGTTACTTTTTCGTTGTTTTTAAAGTGTTTGAAATCATGTCATGATTGCAGCAAAAATAAAGTACCTGGTATAGATATCATTATAATGTAAAATATGCATTGTATGATTTGGCCAGTCACAAAATTCTGTTATGATTACAGTAGAACATGAAAGTAACGAGCTCGGAAATAGCGAGAACTCCGAAATAGTGAGTAAAATCTAAATCCCTGGTTTTTTCCCTTATTTGAGTGTTTTGGTCGAATCCTTTGATGAATATTTTCACCCAGATCCACCCCATCACTTATTAATTAAATTTTTTAAAAACAAATTTAGACTTCAGATTTTAGTTCTTCAACAATTGTTCCAGCAGAACATTTTCTGCTTGCTACAGTTAGCTGTTTGTGTAATCTTCTACAATAAATCTATCCATAACATAGCTCAAACTGAGAGCTCACCTAATTTTGAAATTATACAATGGGGACTTCTATCTATGGGTCACACTTTTTGCTAGTTTTTCATGGTATCGCTCATCAGCTTGTGTTTGTAAACAAAAATAAAGGTCGTATGCTGCTAACTTTTGTTTTTTTTTTATCATTTAGGCTACTGTCTCTGGTGCTTCTTCACAGCTTTAGTAGAGCAGATAAGTTAAAAAAAAATGAAGAATTGTGCAAAATGGGAGTAAAAACATGAACATTCTTGTAGAGCTAGTACACACTATAACCTTTAATTTAATATGTGGAAGTAAGCTGATTTGACCTATGACATCGGCCATCTTGGATTTTACAAAATGGCCGCAATGAAATCACTTTTCTCGAAATCTCAGCTCCTTTTCATCTAGAGTCTGGATATTAGAGTCTAAATCTTCACCACTGTCACTACAGACCATAAGCTTTAATTTCCCATGTAGAGGTAAATGTGATTTGACCTCTAAGTCGGTCATCTTGGATTTTCAAAGTGGCCGCCGTAAAATCACTTTTGTCAAAATCTCAACTCCCAACTGCTCTATAGTTTTGGTCCTAGTGTCGAAATCTCTACTAGTATCACTACTAACCATAAGCTTTACTTTCAGATGTTGAGGTAAACAGGATATCTCTCTGGAATCGGCCATCTTGGATTTTACAAAATGGCCATCGCAAAATTACGTTTCTAAAAATCGCAGTTCCTTATGTCTCTAGTGTTTTGATCTTAGAGTCTAAATCTGTACTAGTGTCACAAAAACCATAAAATTTAATTTCAGATAGAAATGTAAACGGAATTTGACCTCTGAAGTCGGCCATCTTGGATTTTGCAAAACGGCCAACCTCAGAGATCAAATACCATTTACCTCCACATCTGAAGTTAAAGCTTATGGATTGTTGTGACACTAGTACAGATTTAGATAGTAGGACCAAAACTAGATGAATTAGGAGCTGACATTTTGAGAAAAGTTATCTGACAGGCCATTTTATGAAATCCAAGATGGCAGACTTCTTCTTCTTCTTCTTTGAGTTAACGTAGCTAACACCATGATGTTGGCGATATATGCTGCACTGATGTATGGATGTATATGAGATTCTTGAATTTTGCTGTGTCGGGCGCATCTATAATGTTGCCTGGCAGTCTGTTCCATTCTTTTGTTGCTTTGGGGAAAAAAGTAGATTATCTGTAGGAAGTTTTACATTTCGGGATGTCATACGTTGAAGTGGCTGGTACATGTGCTGTGTCTGTGACATGAAATTTGTGGTTTGGTGCTTGATGTTATATTGATTTCTTGATGGTGTGATTTATAAAATGTGACAAGTCTGGCGTGTTGTCTTCGGATGGATAATTCTGTTAGTCCAAGGGCCTCCATATCAGTTTGGATACATCCTCCGTGTAGTCTTTGAGATCCATCGTATTGCTCTGCGCTGCACTCTTTCAATTTTCCTGCTATCTTCAGTAGTATTTGGGTCCCAGACAGGACTAGCGTACTCCAGGATTGGTCGTACCATTGCTTTGTAGGCAGCTAGCTTTGCAGATCTGCTTGTCGTTTTTAAATTTCTTTTTAGGAAGCCAAGGGTATTATTTGCTTTGTTGGTAACCTTTTGAACGTGGCTAGTCCACCTCATACCATTTGCGATTGTTACACCGAGATATTTTGTTTGAGAGACTTCTTCTAATTGTTGACCATGTAAGTAATAATCGTATTGGTTGGGGTTATGGCGGCGAGACATGCGAATGACCGAGCACTTGCTAGGAT
Source organism: Plocamopherus imperialis (assembly GCA_039654505.1). Taxonomy (NCBI): domain Eukaryota; kingdom Metazoa; phylum Mollusca; class Gastropoda; order Nudibranchia; family Polyceridae; genus Plocamopherus; species Plocamopherus imperialis. Next base: position 555 of record JBCHJU010053067.1, on the reverse strand, counting down.
TGAAAGACATTTTCCAGCGTTGTTCCCACTTCTCTAAGTTGTCGAGGTCTTGTAATTTTGTTTGGTCGTGGATATCTTGGATATTTTTATGACATGTTGTGTCGTCTGCAAATAATCTACTACGCTGTTCAAACCGGCAGGGAGATCGTTAATGATTTGGAAAAACAGTAACGGGCCAAGTACATAGCCCTGCGGTACACTCGAGTCTACTGGGAAATATTTGGACCTTTCTCCTTTTACCAGCACAGCTTGTTTCCGTTCTTGTTTCCGTCAGGAAGCTCTCAATCTAGGCTTTTATATTTCCCCGTATTCCATAATGATGAAGTTTGTGTATTAGTAGGTCGTGGATTACTTTGCCAAAGCCTTACAGAAATCTAAAACGAGCATATCCTGTCGACCTCCATGATCTATAGTGTATGATATCTCGTCTATTGGCCCGAGGTGTTGCGTTTCACATGAATGTTTTCTGCGAAATCCATGTTGTTGTGGGCAGATTATGTTGTATTGTTCGCAGTGGTCCATGATGGTACTGACGATGATATGTTCTAAGATCTT
>JBCHJU010052956.1:10000-11430 GCA_039654505.1 Plocamopherus imperialis | reverse complement strand
AAAAAAAAAAAAAAACGAAACCCCAAAAAGAAAAAAAACACCCCCCCCCCCTTCCCCACAAAACAAGACGAACACTATACACAAAACAACAACAAAACAAAACAAGAAAAACAACCTTCCTCCCCTCTTTCCCACCACCTAAGCCACCTAATCACAATGACATGAAAAGATTTGTTGAACAATTTTAGTTAAAAATAAAACTAACTATATCATCTGCCCACTCCTCCTCTTCTACATCAATGTCACAAAAAATCTCAATCTTTTTTCCTAAATTCCTGGACAAAATACTTTAAAAAATAGTTTAATAAAAAGTAGAAAATATGATATTTATTCTTTAAACTAAAGCAACTTACTCTACAAAATCCAGAAAAAATAATTAAAGGATTGCATCTTAAGTACAATTTAAAAAAAAAATTAACATTTTACTTTTGAGACACATGTCTACAATAAATATCATAGGAGGCTACAGCAATAGTGAGAAATGACAAACCTCCATCCAAAAACGTTGTAAAACGCAGTTAAACTAAAGGATTAAAAACAGAAAGTAAATAGTGAAGGACGGTCAGATCTCCTCCGCATCATAAGAAAAAGTCAAATATCAACCTTAGAACATTTGCAATTACATGGCTAATCACTACAAAGTCACCATTTATTTACAAAACAACGTGAAAATAAAAGGGCACCTCATGAACTTAAACACAAAACGCCTATATAGAAAGTTACATAAAGATAAAAAAAAAATTCAAAAAGAAAAGAAAAAAACGAAAAAAAAAAAGACAAGAATAATAAAATGAACACGTATAATATGGAGGGGAGGAAAGACAGAACGAAAGGATGAATACAAGAAAGAAAGAAGAAAGGAAGGAAGAGAGAAAGACAGACAAAGATGACGGGTACCAGCGATGCAGTTTCTATCCATCTAAATGTGGTCGTGCCGTGCATCTAAACACACAAAAAATTTATTTCTATGGAATACAATGGTGGTTTCTATTTTGCTACTTGTGGAACAGAATACATTTAACCTGCTAATTGTGGAACAGAATATATTTATTATGCTACTTGCGGAACAGAATATTTATTTTGCTCCTTAGGAACAGAATATATTAATTTGCTAAAAATAAAACAAAATATATTTTGCTACTTATGGAACAGAAAATATCATCTCTTTCGCTCATTATGGAACTTCATAGATTTACTTTGTTACGTGTAGAAAATAATAATCTATTTCGCTAATTAAGGAACAGAATACATTCATTTCGCTAATTATAGAAGAGAATATAAATCTATGTTGCTTCTTATTGAACACAATATATTTATTTTGCTACTTAAGGGACATATGCATATACATTATGTAAATTAATGTTCTACTAATTGAATTAAAAAAAAAACATGCCTAATTGCTAATTATAAAAATAGACTTGAAAAAACAT
>JBCHJU010052956.1:0-5000 GCA_039654505.1 Plocamopherus imperialis | reverse complement strand
AAGAACCAGCGATTGACTGAGAGAAATACACTGAAACAAGACCACCTAATTGTACATGTGCTGGGTCTACGACTTGGGGAGGTAAATAAAATAAAACACATTCCGTTTTTCGCGCTATCTGGTGATTTAAACAAAAGATCTACTCCAAAAACATATGAACAAAATACAACCAACATAAAAAAAAAAAAAAAAAAAAAAAGAAGAAGACAAAAACAAGCAAAAACAAAACAAAACAACAAAAACAAACAAAACAAACAAACAAAATAAACAGACACACACACACAAACAAAAGAAAAGAATAACAATCAGCACAATGACGAAACAGTAGAAATTAAAAGCAAAGACAAACTGGGTTGGAAGTTGTGGGGCAGATCTCCACACAGGCTACATCTAGACAATAGACAGACATTGACAGAGACAATGCCTGCATCTAGCATTTGCTTCATTTGGCAGAGATTAAGTTAAAGGTTCTTCTTAACCATAATTTTCACACAGTTAAGCAAGGCTAGAATTTGTAGAATTTAGTTTTGGTTGGGGTTTCTTTCCTTTTTCATGAGGCCTTGGCGTGTTCTTCAGAGTTTCATTCTTTCTATCCCTATTGCTTTCGTTCATTAGTTTATTTATATAATCGAAATAATCATTATTATTGTTGTCATTATTATTATAATTCTTTTCTCCTCCTCCTCCTCCTCCTCCTCCTCCTCATCATCATCATCATCATCATCTTCTTCTTCTCTTTCTTCTTCTCTTTCTTCTTCTTCTTCTTCTTCTTCTTCTTCTTCTTCTTCTTCTTCTTCTTCTTCTTCTTCTTCTTCTTCTTCTTCTTTATCATACCTACTTGTAAGTGATGTGCACCCACTGAATACATTGCATTCCTTTCATGTTGATTTTTCAACAACAGCAAAGAATTCCCAAGACCATGGTGCAAAATTGTTGTCGAATACAAATGTGGAATCAATTATTTTATTTCCAACTTTATTAATCTTAGATGTCATGAGCTCCATTATGTATGATTGGTATGAAGGGATGAAATCGTGCTGTTGTGTGAAATTAGACTTCAAGTTTTGTTTCAATTTTTAGGCTGGAGATACAGCTAAGTGCAGACTCCTGGCAACGGAACCACTGAATTCTGTGACTTTAAAGGTAGGTGAAGATGCCACCTTCTTCTGTGACTTTAAAGGTAGGTAAAGATGCCAGCTTGTTCAACACGTCACGGCGCACGTTCCTGTCAATCTCTGAATTTGACTGACTCGCATTGTATTATCGTATACATTAAGGGTCCTTGATTTAAGGGAGGCACATTAAAACCGTTAAAACTACATTAAAATATTGTCCTGATGAAGAATTTCATGATTTTTTCATATACATTATAAAGAACATTCTTATACTATTAACAATCCAGACATTCCTTCCCAGATGGCAATGTTGGAAATGTGGGTAAAATAAACTTGTTGTGGTCTTACCTCATTTTTACATTGACTTCCACTAAGGCTGAGCGATTTAAGTAATATCAATACGTTACAGAACACGCGCGGAAGAGTTCAAACATACGCAATCGTCTGGGATTTCTCGAAATTAGACTGGGCCCGCTGCTAATGAGTTCCGTTTAAATAAATATCACTGCGGAAAATGCCAGGTGGATTTCATTTTTTCTCACATAGGATTCAGAGGGTTATAATTAAAGAACGAAGAATCTGAACCTCGTTCATGTGCGAATTCATGTTTACTCAAAGAGACGGTACTAACCCTTTCCTTTTTGTAATAAATTACGTACGTCAATGATATCATGTCTTAAAGTTTGACTGAAGGAATGTTTCTCGGATGACAGCCCCGTAGATTCAAAGCACTGTAAGGTTATACTTGACAAATTAACATATTGGGACAATATATTTCTTTCCTCCTCAAAACGTCCAAGGGATTTCAAGTCACAAGCCCTCTAAGAATCAATGCAAGTAATCATTTCATGTGCACAGAAATGACTACAATAAGGATTAAAATCTCGGCCTCAGTAACGTTATCACAGACCACGTCAGGTGTCCTTCAGCAACAGTGAAGCGAGTCACGACTACTACTTTGGGCATTATAACAATATGTAATGTCTCCCTGATTAAAAAAAAACCGAAGTGGTTTTCAGCATCTAGCGAGTTTGGGTGATGTAAAACTATAGGGCAGTTTATAAATTTCAAGGTGTAGCCTAGTTTCACAGGAAATTCCTTCTGTGTGCGTGTGTGTGTGTGTGTGTGCGTGTGTGTGTGTGTGCGTGTGTGTGTGTGTGTTAGTGTGTGTGTGTTAGTGTGTGTGTGTGTATAATGGACATCTCATGATACAATTTCCTCGCGTCTGAACTTGAATTATTCAATTGCCAGGTACTTTCAAGGGGGGTCGCTGTGAAAACTTTCAACGTAGAAGGACACCTCAACACCTCTGTGACTTTTGATCTTCCGTTAACTGCACAAATGGCGCCTGCCACTCAGTTACTGGCATATTACAAAAGAGCAACCAGTGAAATCGTTGCTGACAGCATGGCCTTCCTAGTTGATGGCATATTTGAAAACAAGGTATTTGTTTGAGTATGTTCATTTTTTTCTGTTTATGTGATTAATATTATGGCGCTTTAGAAGTAGCATTGCAATAATAATGGTCTATCATTGAAGCGCAGACAGCTCAGTGGTCAGGGTTCTTGACATGTTAGTCTTGGGCTCGATTCAGGTCCATGCATGCTGGAACTTAAAATCTATTTTAAAGCGAGAGACCTACCTTTCGTGCTGTATGTCATCCGTGCTCCCAACTATATAAAAAATAAACCAGTCGCTGGCTCAAATCGAAAAGAACACGCCAAGTTGGATGACACTGGAAAAAAATTCTGGCAATAGATCTATCAGTTTCATGAAAAGCTACAACCTGTTGTACCTCAGACTTGTTTACCTGTTCATCCCTCTGAATGCAAACAAAACATTGGGAAAATTCCGGACTGAGGTGAATGTGGCTGAGCATCCATTCTCTTTTTAGAATACTAGCCAAGGCATAGCAATAACATTACTATTTCAAGATCGTCTATATGGACGCAAACGGTAATATATGTATGGATTGGTTTTCATGTCTTTCATTATGTATGTAAGTGTTCGTTACATGTTTACTTGTTTTCAACTTTCAAAGCTTTCTCTCCAGCATTTAGATTGATGAAAGTTAAAACTGTTATTAGAACAGTTTTTACTTTGCTGTTACTTTGTTTATTTGATTGTTGTTTTTATACATTTTTAAAAATTATTTAGGCTTTTTGTTTGTGGGAGAATGGTTGTTTTGTTTTTCCTTTGTTGTTTTGTTTTTGTTTTGTTTTGCTTTTTGTTTTTTGTTTTTTGTTGTTGTTTTTTTTATTATTATTGTTTTGTTGTTTTGGGGTGTGTTTTTTGTTTTTTGTTGTTTTTTGTGGGGGGTGGGTTTGTTTGTTTTATTTTGGGTTGGGTTTTTTTCTCGTTGTTTTTTTTACTGTTCGTTTGTTTGTTTTGTGGGTGGGGGTGGTGGTGGTTTCCTTTTGTAGCTAGATAATGGATGGTGGCGGCCCCTTTACTCATTATTTTTGGTTTGGACCAGTTTGTTAAAGCCACAGTCATTTTTCATTGCATGATAAACGATTAAAAACAAACAGAAAAATAATAATGGGCCACTTGACTCATTGTGGGAGAGCGGTTAGCTTAGTAGACAAGGCACTCGTCCACCAAGCCAAAGGTCAGACGTTCGATCCCCGGCTGTGCAGGCTTGATTTAAAATCCGAAATTTTTCGGGGGTTTTCGGCCTTCTCGTCCTATCGTAGGCAGGATGATTGAATGCCTAGTCCCTTCGCAGACGGGCGCTAAACTAGGAGGCCCCATGTGTCTTTTCGAATGTAAGAGAGCCCTCGGTGATTACAATTGAAAAGAGCAGGCCATATCGGCCTTTCTTCCCCCTTGCAAAATTCGATCCTGCCAAAATAGATATATCGGTATCATGCACCCTTACAACCTCTTGTATCTTAGACTTATTGACTTGCTCATTACTCAGAATTCAAGAAGAAGAGGAAAAGATCAGAGGGGAAGGGAGTGTGGCTGGGCACCCAAACTCCCCTAATATTACTAGTCCAGGCGTAGCAATGAAATTGCTACAACATGGTCAACTTTGACGCAAAAGGCCTCTCTGCTTAACTCATTGACAACTCAATGACTATTCGGCTGGAGCAGGATTTTACTCTTTCACTAGAGTGTATCAATATATCGGGATGAGCACGATCGTACTTACACATCGACATTACCACCGTTTGACTATTTGACTACAAATTTGCTCATAACACTCGTATATTGGGATGACCACAAGTTAATAATTAATTTTCTTAAATCAACAGCAAATCCAACGTGGGTAATGTAGTGGTCAGAGTGCCACAGAGGTTGTGATTTGGTCTTGCAACTGAAAGGTTGGTGGTTCGAATCTCGTGCGTAATAATGTGATTTAAATCCTCGGGCAAGGTTATTTACACTGCTTGCCTCCTCTTGCGGCTGACGCTCGGTTTTCGGTTTAAAACCAAAAGACCATTTGGCGCTCAGGGGATGAAGTGAGTGGATTTTTCTTTCCATTGTGATTTCCATAGAGGTACCATGTCTCATTGGCCAGGTCTCCCTAGGGTTCAGCGTCAGTCAATCAGAACCCCACAAGGAGGTCGGCCTCACCGTACATGCAGACCCCAACTCCATAGTAAATCTACTGGCTGTAGACCAGAGCGTACTACTTCTCAAATCGGGCAACGATATCACTGTCGACAAAGTGAGTACATGTAAATCCACTCATATTATATCCCCGTTATACTTGATGGAGACACTCAAAGTACCCATTCATAATTTAAGCGCAACGATTTTAAAATTAAGATAAAATGATACATTATGTCAAAGAATTTTATCTCTCTCTCTCTCTCTCTCTCTCTCTCTCTCTCTCTCTCTCTCTCTGTCTCTCTCTCTCTCTCTCTCTCTCCCTCT
>JBCHJU010052845.1:0-7500 GCA_039654505.1 Plocamopherus imperialis | reverse complement strand
CGATTTTGATACTGTAGAAAAATTATACGTTTGGCTACGGCCGGCTGGGATATTAAAGGCAAGATCTATATGAAGATATTAGGCGGCACTATAGAGAGAGAGAGATCAGATGTATATTCATCTCACGAAGTGTTATATCGTCAAGCGGCTACCTTTTTGGCCTAAGTCTGACTTAGGCCAAAATGCAACAGACACACCGTTTGAATTGTTATACCACCAGCTGTTATAATTTTTTGAATTTGATAAAATCCGCCATCATGTTTTCCTGCAAATCCCAAAACAACAATTTGGCCTAAGTGTGTTGTCTTGTAACTGTGAGACAGTTTTTATTGATTTTTTCTCAAAACTAGCAAAATGACGGCCAAAAAGGTAGTCGCTTGATTATGTGTGCAATTTTGGCAATATTGAGTTATTTATTTAATCTTAAGCAGTGTTATCTTAACCGGTCTCCACTGTATTTAAACGCCGGCGATTTCAACAGGCCTACCCAGAAAACCTCATACATGTATCATCATTGCGTAAATTATATAAACTGTGTCTTGAAAAATTGTACTGCCAGGTACAGCAAATCGCGGGTTTTAATATAATTTTGCTAATAAAGCAGTTCATCTTGTAGAAAATTTTATACCAAGTTAATTGAACCAAATCCAAATCAAATTTGTTTTTATGCAAACCAAGGTTATATCAATTTTAGTGAAGCATGATTTTTTCAATGGCCATTTTTCAGTTTGACCTACTGCCCGGCGGTGATATCATTTGATTTTTATGGCGTTACCATGCCTCACTATTTTGGGGGGTTTGTGTTTGTGTTTTTATTATCATCGTTAGCCACACCTATTTTGTCTCTCTTCTATGTAAAGAAAACAAAATTGTTTAAAATTGTTTTCTTGCCCTTCCTTCCAACAGGCCATGGCTATGACAGATTATCCCCCTTGGGCCTCTTTGCCAGAGCCAATAGTGACCCATGTGATGTCATTCTTGACTTACCAGGAACGATGCAAGATGTCTTTCGTGTGCAAATTCTGGAACCACAGTCTAGATGCACCAGTTCTATGGAAGGTGCTCAATTTGGGATTTTTTCTCCCTCATCACCACAATGTGTTGGTCTGTGTTGAAAGGTATGGGCACTATGTAAAAAATCTGACCATCACCCTAAACCAAAATAGCAAAGACAATCGGAGTAGTGCTATATCTGCCATTCAGTCTTTTGCAGAAAGGAGCAGTATTAACCTGAGACATCTGAAAATCAGTTTTAAAGGTGAAAATCCTCTTTTTTATTCGGGTCATGAATTTTTAGTTGCCCTTTGCAAACTTTTTGAGAGGATAGGAGAGAGTTCCACCAGTACCAGTAAATTCAAGTTCTTAAACTTGTGTCAATTACAGGCAGATTTTGATGATGATTTTATTATTTCCATTTCAAACAATTGCAAACAACTGGAATACCTAAATATTCTGAACCATACTTTGATGTGTAATGTGACTTCACCTTGCATGAAAGTGTTGTTGGAGAGATGTCGAAATCTCCAAGTTCTTCATCTTTATCACGCTTGTCTGTCAGACAGTGTGCTTGAAGCTCTGTCTCAACAAAACCGTACGCCGCTTAAACGGCTTGGGGTGGTGTGCCGTAGGCAAGACAAATATGTTGAAGACATATCATCAGAGGCATGGTCGAATCTAGTTTTAGCCAACCCTGATCTATTAGTGGAACTTGGTTTTGATCATACCTGTGCTGTGAACAGAGTTCCAGAGATCATGAGACCTGAAATCCCAGTGGTAGAACTGCATCTCACAACCCTCACCATTGTTCACTATGAAGTCCAGTTAGCCACGTCTTATTATGAGAACACACTGGAGAAACTCGTCGTTCATACCCGACCTTCAAAGGAATTGGATGAAGCCCTGTTGAATCTTGCCCAGCGATGTCACAAGTTACGTTCTTTAATTGTGTATTGCATTGTAGATAAGGCTGTCATAGATGAGATTCTTAGCCTCCATCCAGTAATGAAAAGAAAAGGTTGTTATATCCTGAAGTCAGAAGTAGAACCAGAGCCATGGACTGTTGGTAAAGAAGAAGGCGAATAAATTAGAATGTCCAAGGCTTCTAGTCCTAAAATCAATAATAATTATAAAAATAATAATAATAGTATGCAAATTTATATTGTGCCTTCCTTGCGGAGAGTTCAAGGTGCATCATGTATATTAAATTTACATAAAGAAAGTAGCCTTAGTGACAAAAGCATGAACAGTTCATAAGATTGAATGGTCGGCAAACAATCCAAAACATCATTATTCAATATAAACGTTGGGGTATTAATAACATGAATAACGATGGTGTATTGAGAAAAAAATTATCATGATCGAATTAAAATCAGATTGAGAAATTTTTGCTGAAATAGTGCCTTCTTAGAATCGATTTGAAAATTTTCAAAGACTCTGTAAGCTGGACTTTCTCTGGCAATGTTCTAAATTTTGGCAAAAAGTTTTGAGTTCAGTTTTTGGTTTTAATAATATTAATACAAATTAGGTGTGGAAAACTGTATTCTGAACCTTCTCTCATTGTAATAGAAAAGGAACCCTCCCCTTCTTCACCCCCAACCTCATTTGTTGTTAACTTTGGTGCTATTTATGAGTTGTGTTTCTTGTATCACGAGTATTCATTATGTATACACTTGCATTATTTTATTTCATTTCCCTTGTCCAATAGTGCAATTTTAATCCACTGGAAAGGGGCTTGGTTTTAACTTTTTATTTTAGCCTCAAAATCATTCAAAATGGTCATCAGAAATATGAGAGGAGTAAGTGGTATTGTAGTTGCTAAAAACTGACCTCGCACTTGGGAAGTTAGCAAGTGTCTCCGGGTTAGACACCGGGGCTCGGCTAAACTTTAACATTTTCGAAGGGATTATTCGCCCTCCAGGTGCGTATAACTCTGACATTATTGACCTAAATGAGGATAATGCTGTTATAGTTGTAATTCGCATCAGGAACAAATATCTGACAATATTTGCCCTGATTGCTGCATACTTTAAGTCTGTGTGTATGAATTTTTAATTGCCTATTAACTTGTCCTTTATTAAATCTTCTAGTTGTCAAAAGTAGACATCGTAAGTGAATAGCAAGTAAAAGCAAGTCCTTACTTACTTTTTTAAGGCAATGAACAATTTGTTTAATATTATATTGTCAGTCATTTTGTACCTGATGCGAATTATAACTATAACAGCATTATCACCAATTGGACGAATAATGGCAGGCTTATGCGTCCGACAATGGGGAATAATGGTCAACCTAAAATTTCACTACTTCAGGTCTTCAACTTCAGGGGCAGCATGTAGAGTACTTCCGCTATATCAGTGCGCGAAACAATGTGCCTCAGTAGGCCCACTCAACCGCGATTGTGGTTTAGGGCATAAAAATTCTATTCTCTATCTAGACGCCCGCCCATTTCAAAATGCTAAGTGAAAGTAGCGACGTAGTGATATTTTAAATTCGCTATTTGCTACTGAAAATTCAGTAGTGCACTGCACTATTTGCTACTGGCCACTGAAAAGTAGCACGCTACTTTGATCGCTTCAAATAAAAGTAACGAGCTACAGAAAGTAGCGCACTACAGTCACAACCCTGGTGGCCATCAAATTAAAATGATTGCATTTGTGTTTAGTAATTCAAAGCCTTTTTGGAAGGTTGATACACTCTCACTAGATGGTCAATTTGAGTTCATTGAATGCCATCAATCGGTTGAACTGTGACAAAATGGCATTTCAGTTTTAGGAACTGTATAAAAGTGCTGTGATACAAACCTCTTTCTTTCACCATCATTTTATCTCTGTGATTTTCATGTTTCTCACTCTCACATGCATTCGAGCATATATATTCATGCTATTATATTATTATGAATGAACGTATGTATGTACGTAAGATGAAATATCTTCCTCATCAACATATGTATTAATGTAATCTACTGTACTTACTTGAATTATGGTGCATTGGTAAATTTTCAGTAATTTTAAGTTACTTTTATTGTAAGCATTATAGCAATTTTATGCAAAAAATGTAATATGCAAACTGTTAAAGTGCTTAAAGCTAAGATATTTCTGAATATTTAAACTCTATTCTATATGTGAATAATATTGTTTACTTGCCAACATAACAGTATCTGGCCAAAGAATCTCCTCACATAGAGAAGGAGAGCGCTCTTACAGACCAAGCCAATTCCCTCCATTCAATACAATTCGATTTGAATTCAATGTGTCTTAAGGAATACATTGGTTTGGTCGCTAAGAACACTCTTCTCTAGCTGAGGTGATTTTGTTCCACTGTTCACTGTTCCGGGTTCCTGTCTCAGTGGATGCAAGTTTTTATTTTTTATTTTCCCTGTACAAATTCATCCCTCTGTGTTTGTAATCATTCTGAATGGTGCCTATTGAAATTGTCCAGATCTATTGTGTTATATATCTATTGCATTATATTGTATCGTCTTTTGTATTTAGATGTGTATATACAGGCAAGTAAAATTTAAAAATTTATTTAACATTTATTCTTCGATATTGAAAGGGGTTAAAAATTTTACTATGCCCCTTTGGAAACTGTCAATTGAATTTTGTATGAATAATCTTTATTCATTTTCCTTTTGTTGCCCCCCTCCAATCACTATCACTCTACGTCCCTCCGCACCCACCCCCCTTTTTTTCCCCAAAGCAATACATACACTTGAATTACATGTATGTGTCTCGAGTTACTGGCTGAAACCTAAACTTTCCAGTATTTTATCTGACAACGAACTTAAATTTGTTTTTGTTTGTAAGAGGTTACATGTCGTTGTGAGCAATAATAATGAAAAGCCACAGTTGAGAGCTCAATATGAATGTAAATGAAACGAAGTTTAATAAAGCCTTCACTGCAAGACTACAAAACAGTTTTTATATTTTTGTATTTGTATTGTCTTAATAGTGGAGGCTTTATTAAATTTCGTTTTGTTTACATTCATGTTGTTGTTAGGTGTTTTTTGCACCTCTTTGTTGGTGTGAACGAATGCTAATGTAAAGCGTACAAAATGTATTTAAATGATTTTATTATGCACATTCGTTTCATTTTATGTTTTTAATTGTTTTATAATGCATAGAGTAACAGTATTTGGATGATAATTGCATGAGTATTTTTAAGGAATACTAGTGAATGAGTTTAGAAAATGTGCAAAGATCATCAACTTCTGATATAATGAGGTTTACTGAGAAGGTATTATAAAACTTTCTACTTTCACTCTTGAGTAGGATAGATATCAATAGAACTTTAGACATACATGTCATTTTTTTTTTTCGTATACGGTATGTCATAACTCAGTTTGAAAAATACAAATCAGTGTGAATTCTTTATTGACTTCTATAGTAATCTTAGGAATTTAAGGTGCCTTACTGTTTTGGGGTCATTTTCACTGGCATGATACTATGTTCATGATACTTTGTTCTTAACAATATTGTATCATACCATCGTCTTTCTTCCTGTGACTGGCGTTTTTAATTTTTGTCAATTTGTGATATTATACTCAGATGCAAAGTTAAAGTTTGCCATGTTGAAATGTGTCCACTCTAACTTTACCTCTAAGCGTTCCATCTCATAATCTGTTTTTGAGGAGTGGGGACTCACTTTGATATTCTATGTTCCCCTCTTTGTCTCTGTCCATTTACACCAGTTGTGGGTAAGGTCTTTTTCATAACCCATGGCTCGATGGCAAAAGATTCTCAATCACATTTTTATGCCTGCCTCTTTGACTGCAGAGATATGGGAACTGCTGAATGACAGCAAGCCACCAGCTACTTTCAGCAGTGATGCTAAAGTTCCGCGGATCCGCGGAATTCCGCGTTTTTTGAGTCCCGCGGCATTTTCCTCGGTTTTGCCGAGGATCGGGCCGCGGAAATCGGAAAATCGCGGAAAAAAAAATCGCGGAAACGCGAAATTGAAATTTAGCGGAAATCAGAACATCGCGGAAAGGTGAAATCCAAATTTAGCGTTGCGAAATTTTAATTCCGCGGGTCACGTGCGATAAGTTGCCGGCCTAGCCTAATCTTCGGACACAAAAGAGTCCTGACAATAACATCCGCTACGCGCGAGTGGCAAATCATTGTTCATTGTTCTCCTGAGTCCTTTGTTTGGTTCATTCAACTGCATGGCCCGCTTCTTATAATAATAATAGTTTCTTTGTCATTTGTGGCTTTGGCTTTCACCTGGTTAGACCACACAATTTTCTTCGCATTAGGATTACACGTGGGACTTGTTGCATTTCACTGACAGGATCGTTTTAATCGTCGTTGTTGATGTTATATATTATTATAAATATAATAACATCGAATTCTGCTGGAGTACTGGAGTTCTAGATCTATTTAATCTGTGTTTTTCCAGGCTAAGCCTTTCAGCTTAGGCCAATTTTTCAAATTTTTAATTGTGTTGTAATCTAGATCTAGATCTAGAGATATTGTAGATCTATAGATCTAGACTGTGTGGCAGACTGTCGTGTTGATCTAGATCTAGATAGAAGATAATTTAAGTTTAAGATCTAAGTATTCTAAGTTTGAGGCCTGGATTCTCTTTTTGTTTTATACTAGATCTATATGGTTTGTGGTGTTTAGACTCTAGATCGATCTAGATCTAGTAAAAAAGAAAACTCTCAAGATGAATGGTGTAAAGGAACTTACAGATAAGTCAAATGACATTGGGCGTGTGAAAGAAATCGACAAAGACATAAAAAATAAATTTAGATTTGAATGGCTAAATCAAAGTGTTACTTTAAAAACAAAAAAGGGAGATATCAGTGTTCTTGTTGGAGAATCTATTGTTAAAGTTGACATTGCTGGTAAAGTGTTATGCAAATTTTGCAAAGACTTAATAAACTACAAAAGTAAGGGCAAATCAGCATTGATTGAACATTTGCATTGTGCTAAACATGTTTCAAAGGTGGAAGATAGAAAAACAAATTACACTCTTAGTGCTGAGTTTTCAGCTTCTTCAAAAAAACCTCCATCCCTTTTTCCGCTGTTTGCCAACATGAAAACAAAGGTGCCTTCTGTATCTGTGGACACTACAACCACAAGTGAATGTGTCTCTGCTGTTCCGAGCCCAAGTCAAATTAAACCGAACAGAATCATTCCTTTATGTGACCGAAAAACAAACATGGAAGCAATGATTGTTTCATTTATGTCTGAAAACAACATCCCCTTCAATACAGCTCCTCAGTTGATTGATTTAATCAGGGCATGTGCGTCAGATTCAAAAGCGCTAGCTGGTGTTACTCTCAATAGATCATCTGCCACGTACAAATTGAAATATGGTGTTGCCGATTTTTTTAGACAGAGTCTAGTGGAAAACTTAAAGCAGGTTCCATTTTCAATGAATATAGATGAAGCAACAACATCAAATAACAACAAAAAGGTCCTTTCAGTGATAGTTAGCTATTTCAGTCAGGTGAAACATGAAATTGTAATTGAGCATTTTGCTTCTGTGGAATTAACT
>JBCHJU010052734.1:0-11432 GCA_039654505.1 Plocamopherus imperialis | reverse complement strand
TATTATTATTATTATTATTATTATTATTATTATTATTATTATTATTGTTGTTGTTATTATTATTATTATCATTATTACTATTATATAATCATTATTATTGTTATCATCATAATTTTTATTTGACAAATATTACAACACTTGTGGCATTCTTCCTCTTTGTTGCAGGTGGGCCTGTGGAGTTATCATGTACACCCTGTGAGTTGACATTTTCTCCCTTCTCATGTTGCTCGTTTAGTTTTAGGGCTGGCATTGTTTTGAAGCAAAAGAACTCCTGCAATTTTATATCTAAATTGGTTTAGAGGTCTTGTTTTCAGTTTTTGTCAAGGCAAAGTGTACTATATGTACTAAATGTTTGAAAACTTCTTGACGCTTATAAACATTGCTCAAGTTTGGGGTTTTTTCTTTAATTTTTTTATTTTTTAAGCTATCAATTTAGTGAGAAAAATTCTTACTTAAAGGGAAATGCTCCAAAATTGAAAAAAAAAAAAAAATCTGGTTAGAAAAGAAAGTTCTTACTTATATCAAATGAATTTAGATTTAATTTTATCATATACGTTCACACCTCTGTACTCATTAACTCTTTGTTGACCAAGAGCCCAATCATCACCATGAGCACGATTTTAACTCGTTGACAACAATTTGCTCATAAATCGGGAAAATTCTCGTAAGAGAGTTAAATGGTTCCCATGCCTTTACATAACCTCATGGTTCACATAGAGTTAAAATCACGGCGCTCGTGCTGATGTATTTGCTGTGGGTCAGACAAAGAATTAATGCATGTGTCAGTCAATGCAAAATGAAACCAAGACCGTCAATCCTCAACAGTCTGTGTGGAGCTCCACCCTTCTGGAACCGGCGTCAGATGATGATGCTACGGGCCATCATGAACGCAGACTACACCTTCAACTCCCCGGAGTGGGACGACATCAGTGACGCACCAAAGAATTTGGTAAGGGACAAAATTAATTGGTGATCCCAGACAGATTGCGAATAAATGGAAAGTAAGATCAGATTTAGTTCTAAAAAAGACGACAAAAACATACTAAAAAAACAAAACAAAACAAAAAACCCGTTAAAAAGAACCCCAAACAAACCACAAACCCACCCTGCAAATGCAAAAGCATTCACACACATTCCGTATCACAACTCAACCTACAGCATGTAAACATCGCACCAAGGTCTCTTGTTAGAGGCTGTATTCACAACAATTGTTACAATCAGTTCCCATAGTATGTTACCCTGCATTTTAGTCTTGACATAAAATATTATTTTTATGTAGAATCACAACTTCTTATGGAAGACAGAAGAAATGAATTGAAATAATGATGTGTTTGATTCATGTGTGTGTATGTGTGTCAGTGTGTTGGGATAATGCTCATAACTGAATGGTTTACCTGGACACACATTTTGATATTTCAAACACAGCTTAAGACATTGTCAGGGAGGAATTTGTATGGTGTAGAAAATTATAATAATATGTCAACAAGATGCCGATCAATCAATTCAATTTTGTGCTTGTATGCCCCATACATGATGCCAAAATGAAAGGCTGTCATAGACTGTTTTTGTTTTGTTTTGTTTTTTGTTTGTTGTTGTTTTTTTTACCTTTGTTCACTTCTCTCTTTTTTTGTTGTTGTTTTTTTTTTTCATGTTTGCCGTCAACACACTTGCCATTGTTAATTATTAAGTCACAAAACTGCTAAGAAGTAAAGCCAGCCCTTGAAAAAATATTAACAAGAGGAAGAAGATTATGAAGGCATTTTTTGTTGTTGTTTTTTTTTTGTGTGTGTTTTTTGTTGTTGTTTTTTTTTTGTGTGTGTTATAAATTGCTTTTCTTTTCTTTTTGTTTTGGCAGATGTTTCGTGTTAATCATAAATCCTCTGTTTGCAATACATGTATGTATAATATATTTGAATTTGTAATATTTTGTATTTTCGTTGACAGATCCAAAAGCTTCTGGTAGTCAACCCAAAAGAAAGACTTACAGCCAAGGAGGCTCTTCAACATCCCTTCTTCCACAATCAGGTCAGTCGCCTGTCTAGAGTCAGCAACCGTGTCATTCAGTCAAGTTAGGGAGGCATTTAGTGAAAGATGAATTGGCCCTTGGCTGACGTATACCTTTGTCTCCTTGTACCAGACTCTAGTTTGCAAAAGAATGTTTCTGATCAGAGGGCCGTAGCAACTATTATTTAACCTTATCTGTCTGTCTGCTGCCTGTCTGTCTGCTGCCTGTCTGTCTACTTGTCTGCTAGTTCAATTAATGATATGAATAATGTTTTAAGGGTTTTCCTTTGCTTTTGTGGCTTTCTGTCATCTCCAAATTCCATCATGTAACTTGTACCTTGACTGTGTCAGACAATTTTGTACTGCATAGAAGTGTGGGAGAATTTACTTTAACTAATTGACTGCTTAAAGTAAATATTATATCGACTCGAGCAGGATTAAAGTCTTTGACTGCAATGTGGCCATATATGGTGATGTGGAATAAACTCCCTACCAATGTAAAGTATAGTAAAGGTAGAGACGTTTTCAAACAGAGACTTAAATGTACAACACTAATATCAAAATAATAGAATAAAAGAGTACTTAAGGCACGTTGACAAGAATACTCCGCTATCTGAGTTTGTCAGCTCTTATGAAGACTAAGGTGGTCATGACCTTATACATATTTATATATGGCCATGTGTTCATGCTCATCCCAGTATATGGACAAATTATTGTCAAAGAAGTAAAATACTGTTCACTCATGTCGATATGATGACATATCATATAAGGCTTTAAGTTGTGAAAGAGTTCATGGCTGTCTTGACCGAGATGAAATAAAACCAATCCATTGCCCATTTCAATGCTCTGTTCCAAAAGGATGTCTTAGCTACTTAATAACCTGAAGACTTTGTAAAAAATTGTTTCGATGCTTGAATTCCATTTCTGCTTTGGTTACAGAGAGTTACAAGTGGGTAAGGTTGTTAAGAGGCTTGCTCTTTGTTTTTTTTTTGTTTTTGTTTTTTTTGTTTTTTGTTTTTTTTTTGTTTTTTTGCTCGGCTAGTTTGTCTTTGAATTGTTTTAATTCAATTTGATTTTCAAGTTTTAGATCTTATTCTGTTACTTTCTGTAAAAAAAAAATTCTGTTGGAGTTGAAGAATTTATTATTTTTCATTTGCCTTCATTCTCGACTCCTTGACCACTTAAAGCCAATATAACCGATTGGCTTGAGCACAGTTTAACTCTTTGACTACAATCTGGCCATATATTGGGATGATCATGTAAATCCTGATACACGGGCAAATTGTAGTCTAAGAATTAAATTGTACTCATGCCGATATATTGGCTTTAAGAAGCCAAAGAGTTAAAAAATAAATATAGTGTTTCTGTACACATTTTCTTTAAAAATGGAAGCTAGTTTAATATGATATGATATGTTCTGTTCTGCTGAAAGCTGAAAGAGTTGAGTACAAATTTCGGCTCTTGTTTGAAGAAGCATTTTAAGTAAAAGACATGAGATTTATGCATCTAAAGCACTCCACAATTTCCATATTAGATCTAACTGATTTTATTTATTTCTTTTTTTTTAGCAACACTTTGTTGGAAAATATGAATGAAGAACAGAGCAAAAAAACGTTTAACATCAACTGGGTTTTTTATTTGTTATTTAGGTGTTTTTTTGGGTGTGTGTATGGATGTGTGCTTATGATGCCGCTGTCTTTGCTGGTGTTTGAAAGATTTTTGTCAGGCTTGTGATTTCCCCTGCCGAGACATGTAGTAATATTAAGGAAGATGGCAATACACATTTCAATGTCCAAGCTGGTGTCCACAAAGTTAAAAAGTCACTTCGTAATAGAGAGGAAAGCCTTACCGGTATATCTACTATAATCTACTGGTGGTAAAGAATGACTTGCTTTCCATTTTACCCTGTGCACCAATGCTATGCTGTGATGGAACATTACTTTAGTCTACTTTACGTTTCTTAGCATCTTAAACCCTGCGGCCTTTGGGTGCTAAATTCTCCGAAAAGCGAATGTTGAGTTATAATTTTTGTCGTTTGTAGCCCTCAAAGGGTTAATATTCTTTCAGTCTTCCCTGTCTTAAAGTTAAGAACAAGGTGATTACTGAAGTTATTTCATGTACCTGTATTGTGGAAGTTAACTCTTCACCGACCTTTTCATTCTCTTTTCTTTCTGTAGGTACCAGATGAAAAGAAATTTCATGCAAGACGGAAATTTAGGGTAAGTATGATGAGTCTTGGTGTAAGTTTTGTATATATAACCTTATGCCAGGAAGATTACAAGAAACCCGGGTGTTAGATAAACCCGTTTACCAGGTCCATGCATTTATCTGAATTGGATTTAACAAAACCTTCATGGTCTTTTTTTTTTTTTTTTTTTTTTTTTTTTTTTTTTTTTTTTTATCTCCTAAGCAAAACCTTGTTTTTTGTGTGTTTTTTTTTTTTATGTTTCCTATGAATTTCCTTGTGGGGATGAAATACAGTGTCTTTATTTTGATTTGATTTGATTTGATCTAGTGTTGTTTTTTGCTTTCTTGTAAATATGTTCTTGTGCTTTTTTGCATTTATTTTCTTTGTTGTTTATTGGTAAGCTGTGTAATGTTTTTATGCATGAGGGGAGTATTATTAAACCCAGTATTCTTTATTATCTCTTATATTCTTTAAGTCTGATCCTGTGTGTTTTACATCTCATTTTCAGACATCTCTGCACTTTTTTTTTTGTTAATCTTCTTCTATATCATCTTTTTCTTCCCTCTCTCTCTCTCTCTTTAGACAAGCCAGTTTGCTAATATGTTATGCCACTTTCGTGTTTCCAAACGCTATTTTTATTTTTTTATTTTTCCTGCCCACTTCTTCCACAGGCCAGCGTGTTTTGCGTCATGTTTTACATCCGACTCAACTTCTACTACAAGCACCCGCCACCCATCCCTGTCAACACCGTCACCACCAACCCTTACAGCATCAAGATCATGCGCAAGGTCATCGACTCGTGCGCCTTCGGCATGTACCGCCACTGGGTCAAGCGGGTGGACAATCAGAACCGGGCAGCCCTGTTCGAGCACACGCTGCGCGAGGACTGGAAGCACGGCCTGATAACCAACAACGGCTCCTGGAGCAACTTGCAGACGCATTGATGATGGATAGCTTCTCTGTGATCTTCTTTAGTGGGAATAGTATAGGGAGGGGAGGGGGGGAGGGGAGCGGGGTGTCCAAAATCTCCCTCTCAATATCAAGCAAGTGATGGAGAAAAATTATGACTGATCAAAGCGAGATTAGAAGGAATTTCCTTCTACTGCCGGTTTAATTTTTGTTTCAGTAATGCAAATATCTGGCTGGGAGTTTTTGCACACTGCCCTCAACGTATTGTTTTGGGATTGTTGCCATTGTTTGTTTATTTTTGGGCTGTTGGTTTTTTTCTTTTGTTTCTTTTTTTTTATTTCTCGTGTTCTCCCCTGGCTTTTCTACTCATTCATTCACCTCCTGTCCTCTCATTTTTCCCCCTCAATGCTTTACGTATATATTCTCACTTTTTTACTCAACCTGTTTGCTTCTACAGCTTTAGTTTAGATGGATTTCTTATCCTTACACAGCCACTGCTGGCTTGGCTTTTGGTTGTTGCTATGGTAACAATAAGAATCAGTGGGATATTGAGATTTGAGTTTGTTGTCTTTGATGTATAATGATCAAACGCACACCTGGATACAGCTGGCAAGACAGCTATAATGCACTTGGCCCATCTGTTGTCCATGAAAAGTTAGAAACGTGTAAGAAATTGTGTTTAACCCATAGACCACTCTTAATAGTAAGTAGAGGTCATTTTCAAATCAGGAAATGGATTCTTACTTGTAACAGAAAAATTATTCATGTCCTCCGCTGAATTTGTGAATCACTTCTAAGCAGATCTCTCATTATCTCCCTTGCTTTCTGCACTGCTTGCAATAGCATGAATCGGAATGAAATTTGCATTTAAATACTGAGTGACCAAGTGATGTTCCTTGGAAGAATTTATGATGAATAGTGTTATCTTTCTTAGACATTATCAGGCAATGACGTGAATATATACTGATGAGGTTTTTATTATTACTATTATTTTTTATTTTTTTATTAATATTATTGTCATTATTATTATTATCATCAGGGGAATACACAGATGCATGTTGGTATCTGTTATTTTTGTATGGGTGTTTGTTTTCATGATATTCATGAATTACACATTTGAAGGGGCATTTTCTGTGTTTTTGTCTTCCTCATATTTATGAATCATATGTTTGAATGGGCATTTTCTGTGTGTTTGTTTTTATGGTTCTAATGAATCACATGTTGGATTGGGCATATTCTCTGTTTGGTAAAGTCTGGTTCCTGTAAATTCCTATCTTCTTCTCCCAGCATTGTTTTTAGGCAAAAAAATAAAACACACCCTCCAGAAGTCTAAAAGTAAAAAGGGGAAAAGAAACAAAACAACCCCCCTCCATAAACAAAGTAAACAAGCTGACAACTGACAAGACAAAGATCAAATGCATTCTTGCTAAACATATATATGACAACACCATAAAGATCATTCTTCAAAATTCGTATTATTCAAACGTGATCAGAGAGAAAGAAATAGATTTAGGGTTGAAATTTTAAAAAGATTAAACCCTTGGATGTTTTTGAAAGACTGCCCTCTTATCAACCTGGGTTTCATTGGCACAATGGTCTGATACATTAGATCTAGACAATTTCAATGAGCCCCATGAGAATAATTACAAACACAGTGGGAAGAATTTTTTTTATAGAAAAATAAGAAAGAAAAATTTGGATCCGCTGAGACTTGAACCCTGGACAGTGACACCGAATCGTCTCGCCCAAGAATGGAAGAGCGTTCTTACTGGCCAAGCCAATACACACCTTAATCCCTATCACCAACATTGTGTCAGTTTAACTTCAAAACCATTGTGTGTCTGCTGTGTGTCAAATTGAACCATGCCTGTGATTTGAATTGTCCAACAGTTACAAGCCATGTCAATATTGAATGTTTAAATGAAAACGGATGAGTGCCCTTAGAGTTTATCTCATGGGATGTAATCTGAGTAACTTGTTTTAAAAGAAAACGACCTTTTTTGCATGAAGTCTTTCTTGCACGATATTGATGTGTGTTTTATTGGCCTTAAAAGTCTCAGTGAATGGCTGTAAACTTGGACATCACTGATGCAGGGTGATAACAAATGTACATTTGGCTATAAAGGCATACTTAAGAGAATTCACATGATTGCAGTTACTATTTTACATGTGTTTATACGTTTATCTTGTCATTGTTGTCGACAGTGAGGACTTATACCACCTGCATTGTGTATATTACATTTGCTTTCTCTTGTGCACTTCCGAGCAGTTCACTTGGTGTACAATGTATTTGTCAACTCTCATTCACGGATGATTGTGTTCACTTTATGAACAATGTATTTTTTACTGTGGAATACATATGAGTATGTTCACTTTGTGTACTGTACCATGTCTTGTTTACTGTGCTATACATGTGTGCATGTTCACTTGATGTACAATGTATTTTTTTTTTACTATGGTATACGTGTGATCAGCATGTTCGCTTCATGTACAATGTATTTTTTTTAATTTCTTTTTTTACTGTGGTATACGTGTGATCAGCTTGTTCACTTGGTGCGGTGTGTGAGTGCTGTAATCGTAATGGTGAGTAACTTTGTTATCCCAGTTATGCCCAAAGCTTTAAGTCAAACATTGATAAAGGGACCCTCCTTCATTTTGAAGGCATTGACCGTGTATGTAGCTTAGGATAAAATACACAGCAAACAGTGCAGACCTACAACCCTACTTTCTCATGACTCATACAGACTACCTTTTTTTTTTTTTAAATCAATATACATGTATTATTATGTTCGTAGTTTCCAGCGTCATTTCTTGTTCCATTGATCCCTGTGACATGCCTTGGTCTGTGCTACCAGTTTCATCTCAATGTCTTTGAAATCTGGCAGCAGGTTACATTGAAAGCTTTGTTGTTAGACGTTCTAGTGGGACTATGTTGGCATCTATGGGTTCGTAGTAGTTCTGCGGTAGAGAGTTGGACTACAGACCATAGAGGTCACGGGTTCAAAAGCCCTAAGTGACACATGCGTTTTTTCCTTAAGCAAGAAAATTTACCCCTGTTACTTCACTCGATCCGGGTGAAAATAAGTACAGCTTTGGCTTGGAAAGTATTCCGCAAAAGACAAGCATCCTATTCAGAAAGTTATAGATTTAATCTGCCACTGTCCACTTCATGCCATTCAAGCCGTGATAAGCTCCGGTCCTATGAGCCGAAGGCTTGAAAGGACCATACAGCAAGCAGCATATACTGATCTGACTGAGTGGCATTCCCATTGGTACAGTAATGTTTGCCAAATGGCTTGCATTCATCCCCACGTTTTATCAGTTGGTTAGGTGTTCTGTTCAGACCCCCACTAAGATCCATCTCATCTCACTCCCATTGCATTCATTGATTTCTGAAAAAAAGTATAGAAAATCTACACAATATAATAATACATGTGCCCCATTCATGCCTACAGCCTATATGTAACAGCCGGTAATATCAACTGCAAGAACAGTGTTACGTGACAAAACAATAAATTATGTAAGACATTGTGTGTTATGTTACATTACATTACATCCATTTACTTGCTGTCTAGAATGCATGACAATAAGGGTATGTGTGTCAGTATTAGCCATGTGTTAAATCATCACCATGTCCTGCAAGCAATGAGCAATGCTTTTTTTTTTTTATCCCTGCATTCACCCAAGGTGTGATATTGTATAAGGCCTAAGATGACCCAAGTGGTCAATGGGTTGTGAAGCAATCAATCAATCAATCATGTTGGACAAGGACGACATTGATGTTCACTTGTAGTATGTGTGGATTTCATTTGTTTCACTCATTTTACACACTTTTGACTCAAAACCAAAACCGGTGCATCAAAGTTCTCCATTAACTAAGCCATCCTTTTGTTTATTGTGTTTTGATTATTATTATTATTATTATTATTATTATTATTATGCCTTTGTAGAGATGACTTCATGAACTCTTATGCATCTAACCAAATATTTTTTCAGTTTTTGACAAATAATTTAAATGAGTAGGTCATATTAGTCGGAAACTGAAACTGAAAATACTGGACTTACTGTACGTAATTAATTGAAGATTGTCAAATATGTGATTACAGTTACAGACTCACCCTCCATAGTGTAATTAATTGAAGATTGTCGACTAAGTGTAATTGCAGACTCACCCTCTCAGACTCAGAGACTATCATGCCCCATCTTCACATGCTCGTGATATTTTTCTTCGGGTCAAGTCCAATTTTGGTGGCTATCCCCCATTCACATGCATTGTGTTACGAACAGGGTCACTTGCTATCCAGAGGGACTGAGTACTTTTGTACACAAAGGGCGATAGAACATCCTGTGGGGGTTATCGTGGTGCATTTTTTGGGCATGATGACCATCGTTATATTGTTTTTGAGAGATGATTTTATTTTCCCTGTGAATCATGTCTCCTTTTTGGCTACAATTTATCATCATTATCATAGCATATTTGTACTTCTATTCTAAATGCTTCTTTTCCTACTTGGCATCTCTTTTCATTCTGAGATGATCAAAGTGGTCAACGGAGTGTAAAGCAATCAATCAATCAATCAATCACTCTCCTGCCAGATTGAAACATACCCACCCCTATCCTCAAACTGTACATGTCCTATCCTCAAACTGTACATGTGTTAAGGAGCAACGGTATAGCCTCTAAGTGAAACACTTAAGTCCAGACATATTTCATGGATCAAATGCCACTTCACACACGGCGGGACTCCTGTTACATCAGAGTCCGTACAAACTGAACCCTGTTATAGACCAGATTCCTTTTACTGACACTTATAGAGAAAAAAACAACAACAAACAAACTGGAATTTGATTTATCACTGTTATATTCAAGTTCCTGTTTTAACCGTATGTTGTAACATGGTGTATTCCAATCAGTCACGTATATTTTTATATTGAAACAGTGATAAGCCGAGAAAGAGATTTCTTTTTCCAATTCACCATTTTTATGTAATGTAAATCAGATTCTTCTTTAACTTGAATAAATGAAGGCTTTTTTTTATTTCTTTTTTGGAAAGAATGTAGTCCTGAATGCTTTTCATGTTAATGTTATAATGTTCTTGTAAAAATATGAGGAATAATTGTATTACTGTATATATTATATGGAATGAAAACATAATAAAATTATTTTATAGCACTCATTGAATCATGTCAACTATCAATGTATCGTCCTGTTGCCCAGACCATGCCATCTTGAAGTGACCTATTTACATTTAATTTAAATATTACTATCGTTTTCACACAGTTGTTATTGCTATTTTTAATTGTGTGTTAGTGATGTCACACGTGATTCAACTAGGATGAGTACTGCTATTATCATTATTATTATTTATTTATACTGCATGTGTTGAAGTGACTTGTTCTGGAGTGATGACTGAAACACTGTATAATTTGGAGTTGTCACACTAAAAAAAAACAAACAATTTTGATGGAAAGAAAAAAAAAAAAATAAACGTTTTACCTTTTATTGCAGAACTATAGAGATATTGTCCGAACATGTCTTTCTTTTATGGAGTTGTAAATGTTTTGTTGTTTACCACATGCCTTTTGCTGAATCTGATTGTTTTCTGTTTTGTTTTTTTGTTTTTCTTTTGTTTTTCTTGCTAGTGACAGATAACTTGCTATGCTGAGCCCCAAAAGTCTCCCATACAACAAGATGTAAAGCAAAACTCTCGGACAAGAAGATTTAAAACTATTCTCTTAGATGACAATATTTAAAACAATACTCTGAAATAACAAAATTTAAAGCAATATTCTGAGATAACAAGGTTAAAGTAAAAGCAATACTCTGAGACCAGTTTCCAAGCTTTAAAATCCAAAACAATACTCTGTGACAAAGCGATTTAAAACAATACTCTGTGACAAAGCGAATTAAAACAATACTCTGAGACAAAGCGATTTGACACAATATTCTCAAACAAAATGCAAAGCTAAAACAATACTTCCAGGCAACAAGATTTAAAACAATTTTCCCAGACAATAAGATTTAAAACAACACTCACACAAAAAGATTTTAAACTGCTCTCAGACAACAAGATTTTAAACTACTCTCAGACAAGATTTAAAACAATACCCTGAGAAAGCAAGATTGAAAGCAATAGTCTCAGACACAAGATTTAAAGCAATACTTTGAGATAACATGACCAATAGCAAAACTCTGAGATAACAATATTTAAGACCCCATTTAGACGCACAGTCCATTCATGGACAACCTGTCAGTTTCCCTGTCAGTCTTCCCATCTAGGTCATGGAAGGACTGACACTTTGTTGACGAGAGAAGTTGCATTTAGACGCA
>JBCHJU010052623.1:0-11435 GCA_039654505.1 Plocamopherus imperialis | reverse complement strand
TGATGCAGCACATAAAATTTGAAATCTGAATGTTCAGTGGTTTAGAAGCCTTTCGCAATGACAGATTTTCTAAGTCCCCAATTATATATAGTATAGATAAAAAAAAGAAACTCAACAAGCATGTCGGTCAGCCTATTCTGAAAATATAAATACAGTAGAACCTCGGAATAACATACTCCCTTCGGACCAAGAAATAAGTACATTGTAGCTGAGGAATGTAGCAGTAGTTTCAATGGGAAGTCACCCAAACAGTGCTTCTGGCAAACCAGTACTGGCACATCTTATTCCTAACATGAACAACGTTTATTCTTTGTGGACTGGGTCTACTCTATATGGGTGGCTTCCTGTGATTTTAACTTTGTTTTGTTTTGGGTTTGAATGTTTGGCTTTTTTTTTAATCCTTTTTATCACAGACATGCGAAGTCTCAATGAAGCACAATCAGTACAGAGAACCGGTATCTAGTATGCACAGGACACAATCCAATAAATGAAGGCTGATTCCATCAAACCAATAGAAATCTATTGGATGTAGGGCTTTGTATAATTCTTAGACTTAAGCTGGTCTTGCTTTAGTCTAACAATTAGATATAGCCAAACCTCCTGTAGATTTCTATGTTTGGATGAAATCAACTTTCATTTACTGGATTGAGTGAACCAATCAACGCATAGCATTCAGCCACAAACCATCTTTAGTGGTAAGTAGTATGTGCAATACGATTTTACTTCATGGCATGGTTTGGCCAGGGAAACGTGGACCATTTGAACAAAAGATGTGATGATAAGTGCCGCCTCCTTGTGCCCCAGGAACATGTAGGTCTAGAACGTTTCCCACAGAACAAAAGATGTGACAATAATGAATGCTGCCTCGCCATGCGCAACAAGTAGGCCTGCCAGGCACACAGAAGTTCTCTAGAACTAGAACAGAACAGACACAGGGCACTAGGTATTGCTCGGTGCTTGGTGATCGAAGGTGGAGTGGAGGGTCTGCCATTGCCAGTCGGCCTTGGTTTAAAAGTCACAGGGAGTCAAAGATCAAGAATTAGTAAGCCCCATGGAACAAAAATGCAAGTTACGCCATTCCTGGGAAAGCAGGGGAAATGTTTGGTCAAGGTGTGAACATCTGGTAGGTCCAGTTTTATGGACGAGACTGACCTAGGCGACTCGCTAATGGCTCATTGATGTTGAATGTCTACTGTCTAGCGATGCGATTACATTGACTTGTATTCATTTTGATGTCACAAGGCAAAAGTATGTTGAAGAAAAGGTATTTTATCTGAAATGGTACTTTGAATTTGGGAAAAAATCAAGGTGTCAGTGTCACAGAGAACTGGCCATTAATTCAGGTGGCCATTATGGACAGGTGACCACTAAGGCAGGTACTAGAATAAAGCACTTTAGGTGTGTTGACAAGAATACTCAGCTATCTGAGTTTGTTTGCCATCATGAAGACTAGAGGTTAAGTAAAATTAGCCTTAACCACAACCAGTAAATTGAAGAGTTGCAAAAACTCTTAAGTCTTATCTAAAATTCATGCTCATGGGATTATTCATTTTTCATAGATCATTGGGGATCTTCATATTGAGATCATCACAACTGTCTAGTTTGTTAGGGGTTTTTTACTTTGAGACTTCCAACCTCATTTATATTTGTTGTTTTTTCAGCACAGCATGAAAAAATATTGAAAGAAATCATACAGACCTGGGATATCTAAGCCCAATGCACATTGCTCTCATTGCTGCACCACAACCTCCACCACTGAAATATTGATTGAAATTATATTCTTTACCCAAAACAAATTATTCGAATTGAAACAGTGCAACACAAATTTATGGTTCTAATTTGATATTAATTCATTTTAAATAATTATAGCATTACAAGTAATGATAACATGTCTTTTGATAAGGTTCTACAGAAAGGACTACAGAATTATGCTATCATTACTTAAAACGGAACTGATTTTACTGGCTCTTTAAGTTATATAGTTTTGTTTTTATATTTTTTTATTTATGAGTATTTACTCTACTTGTATTACCTGGTCTCTTTGAATGTCAAGAGCAAAAATGTCTTTATGGCCAAAGTGCACAGCCTTGAGTTAATGTATGCCTTACTAAAATGAGTAAACATGACAAAATAAATTAATAAATTTTTACCGTGGGTTAAATGGAATCCTGTATCCATGTGGTCTCAAAGGCTTCAAAAGATGAATGGTACTCTGACAAGTGAGACCTAATGGAAACAAAACCATCACTTGAATACTTGTTTCCAGTCCTATGAAAAAAAAGCTTTCGACATTTTTCTGTTACATCTATTCCTATGTTGATCAAAGTTATCATTATCTGTTAGTCCGATTTTAAATTTACAAAAGAACCCTCTACCAAACTGTAAAACACTGGATCTACTTTCTTGTATAAGTAAAACCGCTTGAAAATTCTACTTCACTGCAAGAACCCTAAGCATAGTAATAAAAATGTGCACTTATAATTCATATGCTCATAATACACCTGGCGACGTAAAAAAAAATCAGTTTTGCAAACTCAAAACTGTCATACTCCAGACTTACAATCCCTGCCTACTTATGTCCTAAAATAATTCCATAAAATCTCCAAAACCGCAAGTAAATTTTACCTTTATTCATGCAATATATAACTGGTAAAAGTAAAAGCAAATTTCAGACTTGCTAACCAAGCAAGCCTACAAGCCAGAAAGAAGACATTTACTTGCCTGGAGCTCTTCCTTGCATATCATGCATACATTCTTTGTATGCTGATGCTAATGCTCCAAACAATTTTTCTTTGTCAGGTTGATTGCTGTGAGAGAGTAAGGCTATATTGGATAGAGAAAGATCATATCATGAGTGCAGAAGTTTACAGTGAGGATGGCAGCTATGCAAATACTTATACACTTCATTATTGCTACATTTTCATCAAGTATTCAGCATATATATATTTTATAGTCCACAGAAATATATCAAGTAATATGATTTTTCCTCATACTAAAACAAGCATTTAAAGTTTGAATTGTTGTAAGTTTTAACATAACTTTATAAAAAGTCAAATTTTTTGAAATGAATCTTCTTACTTGTTATATACACGTGTTTCAATTTCTCTTTTAATTTGCACACATACTTACAATTCTTTTTCATGCTTTATGCAATAGAAGTTTATTGAACACCTTGTTTGCTATCACCATAATACATCTCTTCAATCTGTTTGCATCAAAGTGAAGACCTTCATTAATATTTTTTTCACCTATTCTATTGAATGTTGTTTGAACGCGCATGCACTTTAAAATTATAAACCACATTGAGCATGGTTCCAGGGTATGTGCTATGTATTATGTAATATATGCATTGTGAGCCATTGAGTCATTCTCAAAAGGCATATATATATATATGCTTCACTTTAACTCTTTAAAGAAGAAATAAAAGTTCAAATCATAACCAGGGTGGCTTTACCTGATCAGTGAAGCTCAAAGAGATTGCACACTAATTGTGAGGCCATTCTTTACAAACTGATGTTCTGATAAACTGACATTGTAAAAGAAAAGTAATGTAATGTAAATTTAAACAGTAATTTTGTCACATGTTGAATTGAACTTGAAGACACTTATCATAAAGCATTGTAAAAACTGTCTATATTTACCATATACCATTCGGAATTATTTTGTTGTGTTTTACACAAATTTCTGAAATTGTCATTCATCATGACAAATGAACAGATCTGCTGTAGTAATTTCAACAGATGTGTTGCACTTTTGTACAATGTTGAAAGAAAATAATTAACACTCAGAAAATACTGCCAGTTACTAATTCAGCTCACATATTTTAGTTTTGTGAGCTGCACAATGGTACTCTCACCACTTTCAACATACATCTACGAGGGTTCAATTTCTTACGAGTGTAAACATGTCCTTCAAATCAAATGTCTTAAATTGATGAAATCTTGCATCATTTTATTACTTATTCATCCTCCACTAGAGAGAATGGTGTCTGTCAATTCAACAGGATTGGGTGTTTTGGTTAAAGAATGTCAAATTGGTGTGTCACTCTTCATGCTAGTGTTAATTGTTCGAAAATAAGCATGCATTCTGTTAAATATTAGCCTCAGAGGTGAATTGTATACATACACAAATGGGGTGGACTCAGCTGTTGATCTCTTTAAAAAGAAAGACACTTTTATGACACACAGAACACACACCTTCTTTCATTGGAAGATTTCACACACCTGCATTCATTTTTTTTCATTTATGAGTATGCCTTTGCAACTGAATCCACAAATAGTAATAGGGTGAATAAAAGAGGGAAACAACCCTATTTGATTCCTATATCTTCTTCGAATTCCTAAGATAAAATTCTTATATATACTCTCACAGGACTTGATGATTTCTTGTGAACACTTTTTACAGCTACTGTTAAAGTTGCTGTACAATATGTTGTTCAAGAGAATGCCATGGTTCAATCCTCCTAACAGTGACAAATTAATGCCTTTTCTAGATCAACAAATACCCCCCCCCCCCTCCAAAAAAACAAAAAAAACAAACCCCAAACCCCACCTCCAAATAACAACCCCAAATAAAAGTGCAAGTCAATACTTCTTTCAAGGAACTTGCCAAGCAGTAAACATGAGATCCTGCACTTCTTCACAGTATGCATCTGCTCTGTGTTTCACCAAACTGGTTCTCAACTTTTTCCCTCTCCCTCATTTCAAGAATCTTGACGTAAAGTTTTCCTGGCACATTAGATATTGATATCCCTCTATAGTTTGAGCATTCCATTTTCTGCCCTTTTTTTATGCATTGGTATTATTTTTCTCTTTCTCCAGTCATATGGCACTTGTTTTGATGTTCATGCTTGTTGGCATACATTTGCCTCTCTGCCTTGGGTTTTGATAATTTCTGTATACATGTATGTCTCATCACCTTAATGGAGCTTAGTTTTCCTTACACATGTACATAGATGATTGGATTTCATTCTCTTGAGATATTTACCTCTTCAGTTCTTTCATATTTGTCTTCAATTGATTCATATTTTTTTGCTTCATATTTTCTTGAGGGATTGTGTAATTCCTGAAAGCAGTTTCTCCGTGTGTCTTAAAGTTTGTTGTGCTACCTTCCTTTATTATTGCTCCTTTAGTATTCTTAATTTATTTGATTGGGCATGTGTTGGTCTTTCCAATTGCTCCCTAAAAGTAAAAGGGATTTAAGTCTGTTGGGCAACTTTTTTGAGTTTTTCCACCAATGTCTTCCATTGTTCCTATTAATATTATGTTTTATTTGCTTCCTCATTGATGATATATTTTTTTACTTTCATAATTTATCTTGTCTTCTTACCTCTTTGTAAGTATTTCTTCCAAGTTTCCTTCTTTATGTGATTTTAGTTTCAATATTCTCATTCCATTATGCTGTTCTACTGTGAGGCACAGTGGATCAATGGATAGAGGTCTTGGGTTCGATTCCTGCCAGCGACCATTTGTTTTTTTTTCCTTAAGCAAGAAAATTTACTCCAATTGCTTCACCCTACCCAGGTATCAAATGGGTACCTGGCAATAGGCTGGTACTGTTGCGTCAAATGGGCTGCACTTTATTGTATGCTTCCTGGGGGGCATGCCTGCTATCATACAATCATTCATCAATCATTTTCTTTCTCTCAACCAGTTTATTTGAGACAGAGTAAGTATACATTGTATTTGTTAATTACTTTTACAGTAATTATTTTTGTCATCATCAACATCATCATCATCCTGTTCAAACTCAGTCTAGCTGTGGCTGTGTTTTACATCCCTTACTTATAAATCACCAAAGGACACAGGGTGATGCTCTATGTGGCCTTGTGGACTGACTATTAAAGAGCAATTTAATCTTAGAGATTGAAGTCTCACTGCAAAGGGGTGATTTCTGTCATCAGGGCCTAAAGCAACATTGTATTCTAATTATCAGATTGTAGCATCTACTACATCGCAAAACCATTGAGTATAATTTATATGTAAAATGCACCATCCAAGAAAAAAATTGAGCAAACAAAACAGAACAATTCTATAAAGTCCTTACTTGTACCATAAAATCAAAAGTATTATTTTGACATCTTAAATTTGCAAGTCAAATACAATATTGGTCACTATTTTAAATTTGATTCCATAAATTCTGAAGAAATATAACAAAGAACAAAATGGCTTAAAATTTTCTGAGACCACAAAGAATGGTGAAAATAATTCTTTTTAAAATATTACAGCACTAAGAGAAACAATTATTTAAATAAATTCAAAAAAATTTGCAAGGATCATATATTATATATACAGTAAGTAGTGACCAGTTAAATGCCCGGCATTTGGGAAGCAGACAAAATGGACATATAACTGAAAAAGGCAATTAACTGGCAGACTCGAGATAGGCGTTCCCATCACTTTAAAAAGACTGATAAATGGGAATGATGTAATTTCCCTTATAATAACATGCAAAGGGCATTAAAAAGGAGCTAACATGATTTTCAATCTCTGTTTTCACTGGAAGAAGGGCTTACAACAAAGAAAAGTTTCTTACTTCTTTTGTTTACTTAGCATGTTTTAAAAATTCTTGTCTCAATGTAAGTTGCTGTTACACAACAGTACACGGTTATGCTCAGAAAAACTGACATTTATCCAACATTTCACACTTCAGACCGAAAAAATCAGTTTTGTGCACAAAGTGGGCTTTAAACCGAAACGGGCATTTATTCTTGGGCATTTAATCAGTAACAACTGTATAACTAAATTATATTACCTTCACCGGTGGCAAGATGCATAACTGTGTCATCACTGACCATCCATTTCGGCACTGCAACATAAAGAACACATCAGATTTGCTTTTCATGCTTTGAAATCAAATACAAAAACAACAGAAAACTAGATCTGTCTGTGAAAATGAGAAACATTTTTTTTATTATTGTTCCTTGCAGTAGGCATTTCTGTTTTTACTTTTTATTTGCAAACTCTTTAAATCTCCTTCTTCATTCTTCACAATTTAGCAAATTATCACGGGAATGACAGGCAATCGCAGCTACAGCTAGGACTATGATGCCATACATGATAAATTACAAGTGCTTAA
This sequence comes from Plocamopherus imperialis, assembly GCA_039654505.1. Classification (NCBI taxonomy): domain Eukaryota; kingdom Metazoa; phylum Mollusca; class Gastropoda; order Nudibranchia; family Polyceridae; genus Plocamopherus; species Plocamopherus imperialis. The sequence continues at coordinate 4,358 of JBCHJU010052623.1, read as the reverse complement.
AGAGATTTATGGTTGAATGAGTGCCAGTTAACAAGGTGAGTAGTTTTATTGTCTTCAATCTGATTTGTAAAGAGACAGCATTATCACTGTGTGGAACTACTATTTCTAGGGACGCTTTCTAGTCCATCCTATGACAGGAAAACCTTGCCCTTGGGTGCAACATTAATGCAGTAATTCTCTAGAAGACATTTCCTTCATGTGGAAATGCCACTGATTTTACTGCAACATTAGAGAGGGGATGCTAGGGTTACTAGTAGCAGGGGAGGCATATGGGCCTCAGGGAGGGATGGATGAGTGATGCAGACTGACCTGGAGTCTGAATTTGGTGGCTACCCCCCATTCATGGATGTGCATTGTCTTACAACGTACGGGGTCACTTGCTATCTAGGACTGAGTTCTTTTTCACACAAAGGGTTATAGAATATCCTTGAATGTTATTGCGGTGGATATTTTGGGGCATGACGACCATTGTTACATCTGTTTTGAGAGATGATTTTATTTTCCCTGTAAATCATCTTTACTTTTTGCTACATTTTTTTTTATCATTATCAATGTACTACTATTCTAAATGCTTCTCTTCCTCCTTGTCTTTCCTTTTTCACCCTGGGATGACCCAAGTGGTTAACATGGTGTAAAGCAATCAATCTGCTGTTTTTGCTCATAATACACAATGGGATGGGGGGGGGGGGGTAGGGGGAAGTTACACAAAAAAAGGAAAGTGTAATAAGCCGGGATGGGAGTGATGCTTATTTGGTACCTTAGTCAGAATGGGCTACTCATTCAGATTCCGAGTCAGAGGGGAGGAGAGGTTGCAACAGACAGACAAGTTAGATCTAGCATCTAGGTAAAGAGGAACAAATGGGATGAGGGCTAAAGACGAGACGTCCAATGAGGCAAAATGTCCAGTTAGGTGAAACGTCCAGTTAGCTAAAATAACTGGACAAGAAGGGTTTTAGGCGATGGCTGGCCATTGATCACACCATCAATGAGTGGATGTTGATTTGCATAAAACGAGATTATTACTTTCCCATCATGTATTGTCCTGTTGAGCAAACAATGCACTGGGATTCTTGCAGACGACCAGGAAAACATAAACCAGACATCAATCAAGCTAAATCTGGTCAATTGCCCTTGATAGGAAGAAATTTGGATTAGCGAAGCAAAAATAGCCGTCCGTCCCCAACTCTAGCATTCGGATGCGGAATCAGGAACGCGACTAGACTCTATATTTTGTATATAATACTAAACGACAGTGAAAACGCAGTATTTGTTTAACCATCCACATTTTTTTTCTAAGGAATGGGATGTTTTGTAAATTATTTTCCTCTTACAGTTGTAGAAAACTTTTGTCTTTAAAGGGTAGTAAAGTTTTTTTTATATAAAGCAAGCAGAAACAAAAATATGGGGGAAAATAGGAACTTACCTCCCAATCACAAAATGACAAAAAACACTGACTGAGGTCTGTCATTCTGGACAAGTCCTTTCCATCTGTGGCTAGCTATCCAAGCCAGTACATGTCATATAAAATATATATGGCTTGCAGGCTTATCTGAGTTGGCATGCTTGCACCCATACGTATAATTCGTTGCAACGTGATTAGCCTTGGCACAAGTTGTGCGAAAGAGTGAAAGACCTCGATAGCTGGCATCATTCCTCTTCGCTTTGAGCAACCTCATGCGAATTTGCCTATGGCAGGCTTACAATACAACTTTAAAGAATTTAATTTTTTTACCTTGAAGATAAGTGCAAGACAATACTGAATGGTATGATTGCTGGATCATGTTTCATTTGGAACGTAGACGATTTGAAGATAATGTACAGTAATTTGATCTCCCTGGGTTTTGTGAAATCTCCCTAGTTTTGCCCTCCAATCTCCCCAGGTCTGAAATTCAAAAGTTGTGAGGTCTGGCGTTTATTTGAGCATGTTTTGTTCTGTTCACTGATCGCGCATGCCTTGCAATAAGTTGTAGAGAGATTATTCCAATCACTGAGTAAGTTCTACTCACTGCTGATGAAGCAACTTTGAATATCCTTGAAGGGACAATCTCAGTATGATGATGTGTCAATTAAGACACAAATATTGCAAAAAGTGAAGGTGTCTTCTGACTTGATCATGTTTGGACATGAACCTCACTGAGAAATAACATTTGGGTTTGAATAAAAATGGAAGGAGGTATACATGCAGTAAGAACATATGTTTCGTCACAATTACATCAACACCCTAACATATGAAATGTACCTTTGCTAATGACACAGCACACACACAGCTCAACACTTTTCTAACACACCAAGACCATTAAATTTAAGGGAATCGGACTGAAATAAAATATTTTTAAAGCTTTTGAATGCGTCACATTTTCATTACCGTTCAGTGTATAAAGCTTTTGTGTGAGTTGAGTAGGGATGTTTATGATATAATATGTACATTATTCATATAAACCATGATGCAATATTCTTGATTCTTCCAAGTGATAATTTTATTCACTTCACTTTAAATTTTGAACATGGTTTTTATTTATCCACATCTCTCTTCCAATTGTTACAGCTTGGTTGTCTGATATGTCAGTGAAAAAACTTGTCCTGGTAATTAAAGATGTGGACACCAATGAAGTCTTGGAAAGATGGCAATTTGATATCGAGTGTGACAAAACAGTGACAAGTCAAACGTAAGAGTCTTTTAAATACATTGTCTTTTTATATATAATACTAAATTGATTCAGCTCTGCTCATTATATAATGATTGGCTATTTCTTTTGAAATTCATCATCAGGCTAATTCATTGGCATCCAGACTGAACATGAAGTTTTACTATATCCTATCTTTTTTTTTTTTTTTTTTTTTTTTCCAATAAGTTAAAAAATCTAGTTTAGGGGTACTTGGTGGATTTTTTTTTTTTTAGATATGGTTGTCACAGAGAAGTCCTCTTGCCAAAAGCAGTAAATACCTTCTCTCCAAAACTATTTGTATAAGTGATTATATTTCTTTGGTCGACAGAAATTGTATTCAACAAAAATATGAGATTATAAGTCATAAGGTTTACATTCAATTTGCTGTGTGCACTGTTTCTCTATTGTTTCATCTAAATTGCATTCAGTTTTTTTGTTTTTAGTTTTTGTTCAAGGATTTAGATGGAGACTGTTTGTCAGAGTCGTCTTGTTTTGTTTGTATGTTTATTGTGTTGCTTTTTAAAGAATGACAATAAAATTTTGAGAGATAGTTACAGTGCTCGCCAGATTCTTGCACACTCACGGCAGTAAACAAAAAACGTGCAGGAATGCGATGTTGCCGGAATCCAGTGTCGTCAATAGTGAGGCACTTGAGCTTGTGTTGAGAAGAAGCCATATTATTTCAAGGCGTATACAGATTCAATAGAAACGATAAAGACAGAGTATTTGATAGAGTCAAGGTGTGAAACAATGTCAACCTTGCACTTACATGACCTTTAACATTTTAACTTGGTTCCATCATTTGTTGTTTGACTACTAATCATAAATCACACGTCGCCCCTACCCCCCATCCCAAAATGCAAACGAAGTAGGTGTAGTGGGATGCAGAGTTGGCATGGCACATTGACCTCGATGCCCCGTCCACCCGGCCAGTTCAGTGCACTGTCGCATCACTGCTGCTGTCGTCATAACAGACATGGAATTTGATGGTGCACTTGAGGTTATGAAGCATGTTACATCATATCTACCAGTTATACTTTCTTCACACTCGCACACACTCCCTTCCCTGCTCACCGTTATTTCCGTTGTTTTTTACATGGTGGGTTCTTTGAGATCTAACAGAACAATCTAATATTTTACTTGTCCGTCGTTTTTAAAAAAAACCCCATTATTTTTTACATCGATCGGACAAGAAATAGCATGCAGTAATGCATACCTGGTGTGCAGTTTCTGGGACTTATTTAATAGAAAAAAATTCAGTAACCGGGCTGCAGCATACAGTAATACGTAACATGCAGGAATCCGGAGTGCAGGAATCCAGCGAGTACTCTATTTCCAGAGATATTTTGTCACACTATTTCATAATGAGTTGTTTCGTGAATTTGCCTTAACCAGCTGATACCATTTCCTAACATGTAGATGTTTGCTATGAACCTGTTATTTAGTCAAGTTTTATAATTTAAAGTTGTATCTGTAAATTTAAAATTTATTGTACTAATGGATAATGTAAATATATACATGTATATATATGTGCAATAAATTATCTCTCAGGAAGCGAAATGTAAATGACAAAGAGATAAAAGATGGAATTCGATCAGTCATCAGGCAGATTACGGCATCAGTAACCTTTCTGCCCCTGCTGGACGCAAAATGTAAGTTGTCCCTAGGTTTTTTGTTGAGGGGGAGGGGGGG
>JBCHJU010052512.1:0-11438 GCA_039654505.1 Plocamopherus imperialis | reverse complement strand
CCAACCCGGAAAATTTTCCGGGCCCAAAGCGATAACCCGGATTTCCGGGATATCCCGGAAGAATGACATCCATGCTGTGCCGGAATTTTGACGGCAGATTTTCGAATACCGGAGGTTGCCGGAATTTTGCCGGCAGATTTTCAAATACCGGAATTCCGGCATTTGTCGGAAAAGTGACATCTCTGTTACATATATGTTTTAAATGGTCATAATGATTGGAAAATTAGTATCAAATAGTTATGGTGACAAAAAAGAAATCAGCAAAACAAAATAAATTCAGACCTCTTTGTCTACAAATTCATACAACCGACATGCAAAATTAAAGGTACTACGTGAGATGTTATTTCCTAGCTTAAAGACCTTTAGTTATGTTACCATTAGATATGAACAAACATGCAATATAAATAGCCCAATTACTATTTGAATTAGATTTTTTTTTCTTTTTTAGTTAAACCACAGATCAAATTTAAAAGAATGACAGATGTTATTTTTCTCCTTATATCCGTGACATTTTCCTGGTTGTAACTTAGATTCCATTTAAAAGGAATACTTGTTAAATGACATTCAAAATGTTATAGACCTAATGCTCTTGGCTAGAAAAGTCCCATACCTTTGTTGTTACAAGGGGATAACTTTTGTTGACTTTGCGGAGACCATCTAACATCTTTGGAAGTTCTGAAGGATGAACTGGTTCAACAGCAATTTTAATGACAGATGCAGTGTTGAATTTCAGAGGCCGAAATATGTACAGCTACAGGAGAAAAAAATAAGGTACCTTGAATAAAGTCATATCATAGAAAGCCTAATGAAAATAGATTTCTACTGAAGGGATTTCATAGTTAAATTTAAATGTGCTGGAAAACAGGGGAAAATGCCTGACCATTTATATATGCATGCAAGCAAAAACGCAAAGTCAACTATGAGTGATTTACAATCAAATCAATGTCTCACAGAAAAACAGACCATTTCAATGCTTTTTACCTCACCAAGATGCTCTATCTTTTAATCTAAATGTGTATAAATTCAAGAATCTAAGACCATGCTTAACATTATAATTTTTCTGCCAATATCAGAAGATAGAATCTTTTAATTGTTTTACAACACCAAAACGTCTAAAGAAAATGGTACATTTCATTTCAAACTTACTTCCTCGTGATCTGAAATGTCAACTATTGTTGAAGTTTTCACAATGGGCTGGTCAATGCCTTCAATAAGAATCCAGTTGCCACAAGACACACGGCTGACTTCTATTTTATATCTGTGGAAGGATGAGATTTGTATAAATTGTGGAATCCAAATCAAAGCTGTCATAAATTATTTTTTTCTTCCTTGGAAGGAACGAAATAAGTTTGGACTTCACTTCGTCATTTGAATAAGACAATTTTCATGTACTGAAAAAATGGTCGCAACAGATGGGAGGATGTAATACCTGGCCTCAGCAATCCACAAACGTCCAACTTGGCCAAGGCGTGAGTCCTCCTCATCTTGTAAAGTGTAATTTTCTCCAAGAATTCGCACTTCCTGGTTAGAATACAAGGTGCCACTAATCACACGGCCAAACACATGGAAGCTTGTGCCATCCTCAGTGGGATAAAGCTTAGTAGTGTGGATCATTAGGGGACCCTGTTGGAAATAGCAGTACAATACAATAATTGATTCTCTTGTTTTCCTCATAAGTTACAACCAACAAAAAAAAAAAAAAAAAGAATGAAAATGAAGAGGAGAAAACAGAAACAGTGAAAAAAAAGAAAGAAAGAAAGAATCACGATTATAATACCATATTTGTTGACACCTACTTCTCCCTGACACTGTATCATCTCCTCTGCTAATTCAGAATCCATTGGTCCTGTGTAGATGTGTTCAACTTTCCGCTTTGCATTTTCATCTGGGGGTGGGATGTGTTCTACGCACATATCCACAAAACCTACCATTGGAGAGAAAAAAAAACTGGGGGTAAAAATGTCAAAGCACTGCAGATTTTCATAGGTGATGTAATGAAGTTTGCGAAACTTTCATCCTCACAAAAATAACAACTTCAAAGAAGTCAATACATTCTTTTTTTCAAAACAATAAAAAATAAAAATCAAACGGGTTTTCAACATTCCTTCACAAAATACAACACTGCAATATAGTTGGGGTTTTTTCGGTCAAAACTTTGCTGTATTACCTGTGAAGTCACCGAAGAAACGTCGGCACACAAGACGAAGCAGAGGCCTTATGTTCAACTTTTGCTCCTCTTTGGACAGATGAATCCCGAGTTCGTCACAAACTCTAGGCAAACATTCATCAACATCTCCAACAATCTGCAATCAACAACCATTGTAGCCAAAAGCAAACAAATCAGTTTTTCCATCCCAAGAAGACCACCCACTCAAAACCCCCCCCCCCCCCCCCCCAAAAAAAAAACCCACTTGACCACAGCCAAATACACCTAATATATTCTTTTATTTTTACCAACAGCTGAAAAGAGGAGGATATAAAGAAAGAACTTAAGAAAGTCTGTAGTATATGAACAATGCAGAATCTTATTTTGCACACATCAGATGAATGATTAAATCAAACTGACCGAACACATGAAAGACAGCCTCTAAATATCCCCCATTTATGATATAAATTTAAAAAGGACAGGATAAACATACCTGAGCGAAAATTTTGTACAGTGGTTCTAATACAAATTCCACAAAGCTTCTCTGTTGACTTGATGAGCCAGTAGGCTTCTTGGTAAACTTACGCCTAGATATGGTAAAAACAGTAAAATGTGATGCATGTCGTGTGAAATGGAATTGGAAAATTAGTGTCATGAAAAAAAGAAAAATATAAATTGAATGAAATAATCTTTTTATAATCTAGAATATTTTACAGAGTCAATTTACTGGCTTGAAAAACATTGAAATTGAAAAAAAATAAAAATCGCACACAATAAACATCTCTTTTTAAAACTGATATCTTTGTGCATTAATTGATTTACATGACCATTCAGAATATTAAATTACTTACGTTTTGCTATTGAAATAAATGTCACCCCAAAGTCTTTTCGCAAACTCCTTTTCGCTGACACCCTCTGAAATAAGAACCAAAAATTGTTAACCAGTAATTGATGGATTTGTCTAATCTGACACGGTTGATACCGGCTAAGTGCACGCGGCACAAGTGCATGTATCAGCCAAAGGCATGCTTTCCTGCTCTGACCAAATTTTCACTATATAAAACCCTATCATTAAGTACACAGTGGCTTGGCCTTACTTTGGCTATGTGCAGACTCATATTTCTCCACAAGAAGCACATTGATAGTAAATAATAATAGGCCTTGTAAAGACATGGCATGCCTTTTATGACACAAGAGGCCGAGCACTGGTCGTGGGGTACCTTATTGATGGGAATGTTATCAAGGCCAATGAAACAAAGGAGACGCAAACAATGTTTCACACCAAAGCGCTACACAAAAACCAACTCCCTTCAATCTGGCTAGTTTTCCCGACAGCTATTCACATATACGTCTGGCATAAACATGAAGCCAAGGCAAGCAGAGTAGATCCAGTGCCCAGGTGGCCCCAATTTACATAATCATTACAGTGTGAAGAGGCCAGAAATTGAAAGTGAAGACAGAATATACCCCTATCTCCCCTCTCCACCGTCCCCTTCCTCTCTGTCTTTGAATGGTTGGTCAGCTTTATTTGATTGACTTACAAGCATGGCGTGAGACTGGGTGGGACCTAGTGGTCGTCCGAGACACCTGTAACATACCCTTTCAACAGCAATCACATTGCTGATTGGTTTGACAAATTGTATAGCATGGTGTCCGGGCGCTTGTTTGTTAAAATCAAGGGACGCAACTCTAATATCTCCATCCATAGGGTTAATTGGGTGTCGTGTCGGCTATCATCTATGTGCACTTGTCATGCAGGCTTCAGACAAGTGCATGCTCAAGTTTTCTCCCAACCGCCGTGCAATTAGCCAGGGTCTACTTGCATAATGGAAGTAAGAATCGACACATGTAACACCTTTTTTCTCAGTTACTAAACGGATAAAAACTATGAAATTTTACAGTTTTGTTTCATTCATTTAGAATTTAACAGTCGACCTATTTGTAAATGTTTTTGATAAATCCATGACTTCAATCATGTTAATGAAATAAAGAAGGAACTATTGACGCAACAATCATTTCGATTACACTGTATGTGAAAAAATGAAGCTAAAAATGGATTCTGTTGTACAGATTCAGTGTAAACAGTATAGGTATAAGGATCTTAGATCTAGATAAAATATCTAGATAATCTATATATTATCGACATTGGCTGAAAACATCTAAGATCTCAATGAAACATTAAATTCAACATCTCCCGTCTAGATCTAAACTACGTGTAGAATATAGAACTAAGTCTTTTGAACTATAGAATCTACATCAAATTTAGATCTCTGTCTTACCTAACTGTAGATCTAGATCTCTCTATATAGAAAAGATTTAAAACGTTCTACAGCTACATGACACACAAAAATGTTCATTTTTTTCAATTGTGGGGTAATTTCTAGTCAAAGTAAAAGAATAATTAGACATCAACTATTTGAGAAGAATACCAATAATATATCATTTTTGCATCAATAGTCTAGAGGAAAGAGGGTAAATCAGAAATAATGTGACAAATGTCATCTTCAAAGGATGCCGCATCTCCCTTGTCTCCTTTCTTCCAACTCTCTTGCCTTTTTCTCTTTTTATCGGTCTTTCCTCTTAATCTCAATTAATCGAACAAAGATGACTACAACAGTGGAGGTGGGTAAGTTTTCTTTGGCTTTATGCAATGTTTGTTACATACTTATTTAAGGGTTGGTTTCCAGATCAAACAATAATGTGAAAAAGAAAAAGAAAGTAGAATCAACTTACCATATGTGTCAGCATATATTTTAGCGAAGGATTTCAAGGTAAAACAAAATCTGTAGTAGGAACTTGCAAAACAAACATTTCCTAGGACAGGTGACACCATCTGGTTTGGATCATCTTCAGCATACAAGCTGAAAAAAGGAAAAAGAACAATTTCGCAATGCTGTATTATTTACATTAGTGTCCTCGAGTCACTGATTCAGAAGAAAAATCCTATCTTTCCTTGAGAAAAAACAACAACCCACAAACACAAAAAAAACCCAAACCAGGACTAATTTTTGCAAAAAAATGTAAGAATACAGTTACAAAGCCACCATTTCAACTCTAAAATCAACATTTTCCCCCAGATAAGTGTCCAAGAAATTTTCAAGTATCTATTGACATCTTAATATATAGCTACTAAATAAAGTTGTATACAGAATTTTTTTTTTTTTTTTTTACATCAAATATGCAAAGTAAATACAATGGAAGAAAGGGAGGTACATTTCCTGAATTTCATTTGCCTTATTTCACACACAATTGTAGTAAACCTGTGTATCTATGTTACAAATGAAATTCTAAAAATAATTCTACAAAAAAAAAATCACTTAAAATATATCCTAACCAGAAAAGTCAACGAATGGAGACTTGCCAAACAATTCAATATTGAAGTTGAAGTAGTAAGTAGGGACATTGAGGGGAGGAGGGGGGGGCTGTCAAGGATATAACTCCCATAGAAGACGTAGATTAGGCTGCTTGATTGCACACAATGGAACTGCTATAGAACTAGCAACAAACTTTGTTTTTCTTTTTCGACTAGACCTTTTCCCTACTTTTATCAGATTTCAATATTGGTCGCGAGATCAGGAGGCTAGGTTTCAAATAATACTCTGTGACAGAATGTGGTCTATGATTATAATAATACCTGCTATATGTTTTTGAATATCAGTAGACTGCAGACGTTTTGTAGTTGAATTTCAACTGCATCTCAAGGTGCGCAAACGCAAATCTCAGACATCATTTTTTACTGTTTCTTCTTTTTTTTTATCAAAATGCAAAATAGGGACTGTCCCTACGAAATAGGAACAGTTGGCAAGCCTGCAAATGCCACTTTCAATAAAACATAATTTAGAGTTCAAACTTAGTTGAAAACTGATAAATTTTATTCCGACTAGCTAAACCCTGACGAGAAGTTTTAGTGAGACGTACTGGAGAAAATAGTGAGATTTGACAATTTTCAGTAAGACAGACACTTTACCACACAAATAAGTTTTCCAAATTCCGATCATTAAAAGATCACTCTAATAACCGGACTATCAGGTGCATCGGACAATAAGCTAGCTTTTCAACACAAATCTACATGAAGGCAAACATATTTTGAAATGCTTTTTCCTATTCATTATGATTTTTTTCGTTAAAAAGTTAAGTTTTTTTTAGATCACTTCAAACCAAGACACTAAATTACAGAAAAAATCCTAGTGTAAGCCCCAGGGCGAGGAAGAAAGTCGCGGCTTATAGTTTGTTTTTTTACAGTATATAGAAATAAAACTCCCTACTTAAAAAATACTGTGAAAAACTAATTATTTGCAGTGCCCGTATATATAATAAAAAGGCTTCAATTATCACAATTGTACGTTATGAAAAATGTATAAAATAACCAAATGACATTTAAAAAAATTAATTAAAATAACAAAATTATGTTTATAATTCACAGTACTCAGTACATCTATCTCTGAGCTATTACTGCTGATGATTCCCAGTGATCAATTACTGCTGATGATCCCCAGTGATCAGCTACATTTTACGGATTTTTTCTCTCTCGTGAGATTTGAATTACAATCGTCAGAACTGCATTTCTTTCATGAGTCTCCCACAATTTTCGAGAAGATTTGGCATGTCTAGTTATTCAAAACTTTATATGAAAGGCATTATGAAAAAATTACATTTTTCAATCAGTAATCTAGATCTCAAGGGAAAAAAATATTGTGGATATCAACAGATTATGAAATAAATGCACTAACCTGATCATAGAGTTGACTTCATCCAAGATCTGTCTCAATTTGAAATAGGCATCTGATGGAGGTAGCTTCAATTCAAGGATCAAGCGATCAATTTTGTTGATGCAAATATTGACAGACAGACGTTCTTGCATTGCGTGTTTAATTAGTCTTTCTGTGTTCAGCATCACCTAAAAGATGAACAGAATAATGTCAGACACTGAGTAGTGAAGAAAAAAAACCCATTTAAATCAACGTATCTCTTATTGTACCATTTCAAGCCATATATTCAAAACAAGCCGCCCCCATGGGAAGTAAAGGTCTGGTGATGCTGTGATCCGAGCAATTCTTACCTACTTGATTTCATCTTCTATACTGGGAAGAAGGAAGATCAAATGACCCATGGCCTTGGAAATCACGTCATAATGTCTGTCGGGTCTAGGTTCCTTGACAAGAACTATAATTTTTACTTTGACAATCACTTCAGCTCCGTTGGCCTTGCCAAGGATCTTCTTGACCACTCAACGTACACTCTTGTGCAAATTCTCGGCAAAACCAGAGAGATTGGCCCCTGGACCTCAAGTGCAAATTGGGCAGGGGAAAATGCCGCATGAGGCAGGTGGGAAACATTGTTGCCACATTCCGGCATGACAAACGTCAGTTCTCCTTGATCTCTACTAATGCATCTCCCGAGATGGGCATTGCCACGCACCAGACAAAGGATGGTCCCCAGCAGAAACAGATCCCCAAAGAAGTGCTGTATTAAAACTCAAATATAGCTGGAGTGGACTTGTATGACCAGGTTCGAAGCTTTTATCCTGTTGGATAATAAAGCATGAAGTGGTGGCACTGCTGCTTCTGGTATCTGTTTGAAGTCGCTCTCCTGAATTCGTACCTCCTATATAAGACCATGCCTCGATACCAGGGTTCAAAACCTATGAAACACTTTCAGTTCCACCTCATGACCTCAGCATCGCTCTAACTCTATGTCAAGGTGGTGGAGCAAGGAGACAGGCCCCAGGAAATGGTCCAGCAGCTGCTGGAATGGCTGTCATCAACCATGAAAAACACATACGAGTCAGGCAGCCAGGCAGGAAAAAGCAGTGTTTTGAGTGCTGTAAAAACAATGTCAAAACTGACAGTGGCAGATGCCAAGAGACTGTTTAGGTGTATTCTTTGTAACACTCACCTCTATTTTTGATGATCTATAATTTCGATTTTGTTCTTAATTAAATGATCAGACATTAAGTGAATAAAGGTTACCCCTTCTGCAGCATCAATAAAAATGACAACACCATCACTCAACCGGAATGCAGCAGTCACTTCATCAGAGAAATTGACATGACCTGTGATGGAAAAAAGTAAAGGAATCCATTACCACAAAAATCCTAGAACCACATATTGAGCAAAAATTAATCCTTAAGACACCAAAATTTGAAAAAAGCATCCAGCCCACTTGCTTTCCTTCAAGGCACAAGTAGTTTGATAAAAAGCAACAGAACAAATCAAACATAATATCCATCACTCTCAGAATTACATCTCCAGTGCTCTAACCTGGTGTGTCCATGATATTCAGCAAGTATGACTTTGACTTGGTGTCTGGCAACAGTAAAGTCACAGGTGTCGATTTGATGCTCACGCCTCTCTGAAGAAAGAGAAGTTAAAATTATTCTAAAGCCTCCTTACTTTTATATTATTTTCCCAATCCAATCTTTTTCTCTATCTATTGTGAATTCTAATGTACATATTTCTCCATGATGTAAAATATCAATCAATTTCACAGCTGCATTTCAAAAGAGACATACCTGACAAACAAAATATGAAAGAAAATATATTTGTATAAATTGCATTTATTCAAGAAAAAACATTAAAATAAATATTAAACATAAAACAATATTGTCATATCAATGGTCGGCCCAACAAACCTCTGAAGTCTATAAACATGAGAAGAGATTTCAGAGGTTAGATATGCTGACCATTGATGTGCATATATTATATAGCACTTCATGAAATTGTTGTCTTCAATTTCTGAATTAGATTAACAGGTTACCTCTTGCTCTGTGAACAAAATGTCGGTGTATCTCATCTGCAAAGAAGAAAAAAAAGGCACTTATAATTTGAATCGCATATCATCACATATCAAACACACATCCTTCCTCTGACCATTCTCTGGTGAATGTGCAGCTCGTTCTTTTTGCTATTCACCACAACTGAATCAACAAACAAACACAACATAGATCTTAAATCTAGATTAAGATTTGGATCTAGATGTAGATCTCGATGAACTATATAACACAAAAGAAAGTGAGACAACAGGATAAAGCTAGATCTTATTAGATCTAGACTCAAATTCAACGTTAGGGAGAGACTCAGAGCAGCGAAAAAAACAACTGCGCATGCACCATTCGGGTGTACAATAACGCATCCTTCTCATTATAAAGTGTTCCAACTATTAAGTGTGAGCTGTCTATGAGAGCATACAGCTTTAAATCTGAGGGAACCATTTAGCATAGTGTCAGGCATCAACTTTTTTAAGTAGATATCCAAGTAGTAGTCCTTTAAAACCTTTCATCTCATAGGGCCGGAGCTAATCCCTGTTCCAGTAGCATGAAGCAGACATTGACAGATTAAATCCATCTCTTTCTGAATAGGATACTAGTCTATTGCAGAATATTTTCTAAGCAGATGTCATACCCATTTTCACCTGTATCGAGTGAAACAACAGGGGTAAATTTTATTAATGAAAGAAAAGCGCATAAGTTACAAAGCAGTTTTGAACCCATGACCTCTTGGTCCATAGTCCCATGCTCTCACGCTTTACAATGGCGCCCACTAAATATCCAAGCAACATACTTTGAAATAACTGAGTTTCATTTGAGAAGGCCCGTTTTTGATTCCTATGTTAGCAAATAAGCTGTCAGCTCGCAAGTATCTTGCCTGAATTCACAAAAATGAGAGCAAAATCACTTGAGCCACACAACATATGTCAGGAATTGTAATTTCAAAAGGGTCCTCCACTCCCCTCCCTTCTATATGTTGGCCAATGTACTATCTAATTTGAATTTCACCAATGAAAAGGTGTCATGTGCTGCCTTATAACAGTCTCCTGCTCTCTCCTCACACAGAGAGTAAGCCAATCCATATTTGATGATTGGAAAAAGTTATTTGGATTTGACTGAGTAAATGGTTAACTACACTAGAACTTGCTAAGTACAAACTTAGAAATCTGTTTAAATCTTTCATTTTATTTCAATACTACTCTTTGATTTGTGTGGATTTTGTTTTTCTGCTTTGAATTTGTTCTGCTTGACAGACAATATTTTTTCCAAACAAATTTCAAAGGAGTCAAAATTTCTTCATAACTTTTTCGTTTTTCTTTTCTTTTTTTTTTTTTTTTTTTGGGGGGGGGACATCTTTGCATTTCTTGATTTCATAACTTATATAATTTCTTTGTAATAAGTTAACTAAGCAACTAACCTTTCCATCGATCATCTAGCCATATCGAAAATGTATTCAAAAGTTTATTTTAGGATTTATGTGCACATTCTGCTGCTATTGCTAATACCCAGGCTTCATGAATATCTCTGAACATTTTTCGTTCTGTGCATGTTATGCCTCTGTCTTTTATTAGCTAACAACTTCTCCTATAACAGTGTCTTGCAATGAAAGATAATTAAAATACAAGCATGAAAAGCAAAATCATATATAAATCAAAGACAGGAGAAGATGATGGGACTTTGAAAAATAAAACAAAATTAGTTTAGTTAAATAAATAATCTCAAAACTTCAAATAATCTGACATAGTAGGCAACAAATAATGAATTATATTTATACAATTAATGATTAATTTACTATGGTACTGTTTTAGGGGCAAAATAAAAGATTTAAAAAATAAAAAAATTTTGAAGTATTAGGAGCAATTTAACAGGAGAGAAAAAAAAAAACTATAAAAAAAAGACTAATAGGTCAAATAACATGCTTACATCAGAATCATAATCCCCAACAATTTCTGGATGTGTCTGCTCCATCAAACAATCAACAAATGACGTCTGAAAGAAAATGTACACAGAATTATTGAATTAAAAGGGAAATTATTTTTGGCTCAGACAAACAGTATAGTCATTGTTCTCAACAGTGATGAAGAAATCAGGGTAGTCTTGTTCTCCATGGTCCAAGGAAGCAATAAAACATGTCAGTTGCAAATCAGACATTATAACGCACACTCACACTGCTACCTGCCATGCTGACTGTGACCTCGGTCAAGAGGTCATGCTGGCGAGAGAAAACCATTAGCTGAACCAGCACTGGTAGGACACCGTGATGAATGTATATATGTCTGTCAATCAGTGATAATAAAAAGCCACAGTGGAGAGCTGAATATGAATGTAAACAAAACAATGTTAAATAAAAGGTTCCACAAAACAATTAATTTTCGGGTATATATCCTTCTTCAGACAACAAAGACCAATTAAAAGACAATAAAGCAAAATAAATTACAATAAAAGGCTAAAATATATACACACACAAAAAAAAAAAAAAGAAGAAGAAATAGGGAACAAATCTGAATTTCCACATTTAATTATTTC
>JBCHJU010052401.1:0-11440 GCA_039654505.1 Plocamopherus imperialis | reverse complement strand
TATCTATCTATCTATCTATCTATCTATCTATCTATCTATCTATCTATCTGTCTGTCTGTCTGTCTGTCTGTCTATCTCTATATATCTATCTATCTGTCTGTCTATCTCTGTGTATGTATAATGCGTGTACAGGGATAGATCATTATATCCATCTCGATTATAATAAAACATAATATTATATATAAATAGTATATTATACGTACTTGTGCATGAATATAACATGGAATATGCATAATTGTTATATGTATCTGCTTCTCTGCAAGCCCTTCCTTCCACACATATATCTCTCCACTCATATCATGTTTATGTAAATTATTCCTGCTATGTACTAGAAGTATTTTAAATCAGCTAAAGTATCATAATTCACTTTCAAAATTATGTTGAATTGCCATTTACCGGTCGGTAACAAGGCTGTCTATGCACGGTTTGTTTACCTCGTTTTTGTGGGGTTCCTACTTCTTATTCAGTTAAAATATTCGAACTGCCCTCACTTTATTTAGCCCTAAAAAATCACACTTCTACAGATCCTAGAAACCTGGTGGCGGTAATATTAGTGGTGACTCGGATGATGATTTACCCTTGGCAACACTCATAAATGCGAGCTATCAAGAATCATCTTTATCAGATGATTATGAAGGTGACAGTGATGCACTTGCGGCACTAAAAGAAATGGTCTCCAGCAGACGTCATGATCCTCAGAATTCAAAGACGACCCGGCCACATTCTGATTCTGGCAGAGATTCTTCTATAGTTGATCTTCCTGCTGAGTCATGGATTGACGAGTACGACCTTCATCCTGACAGGATGATATCTATACTCTCTAACACAGAGAGAGCAGAAATTGATGATCCTGACGTCGGTGGAGTCAATTTTGAAGCTAACATTTTCGTGACGTTAGACTCAATGGTACAAGACATCTCTCAACATGAAACACCGTTCCTTGAAGAAGACATCGCTACCACTAGTCGTGCCATTTCTATTGAAAATGACCAGCAAGAGACATCCTCTACAAGTGCAGTGAACGATTCTCTAGATATTACAGCAACGGCCTCTACTTCAACCAGTTTTGTTGCTGATGATGGACATGTGACATATCCATCTTCCACAGAAAGAGGTAGGAAACGTATCCGGCAATAGGAACAATGCTATAACATCAAGAAAAAGGCCAGAAATAGTGGTGAGCAAATTGAAAGCAGAAAAGGGAACATCGTTTAGGCCAGAAAAATGAAACCTGGATGTGGGCAGTCTTGTCGTCTGCGATGCCATGAGAGGTTCTCAAACGAAGAAAGGGAAAGGATATTTCAGACGTACAGGCGTCTTGGTGATGTAATGAAACAAAGACAGTACTTGAGCAGTACAGTCCATGCTATGAACAAAAGGACGTCCAAGACAGGATCGTCAAAGCGCAGCCAGTCACTGAAAAGGAATTTGCGAAGCGTTCAAGGTGAAGAAAATAATGTCTGCAAAAAATTTTATCTCCATACCCTTGGTATCAGTGAAACAACGGTATTCACAGCACTTAAGAAAACAAGCGATTTCGGTGTTGTTGACAAGGACTATAGAGGTGGTGATCGAAGTGGTCTTGATGTTGAAAGACAGGAGATACGTCAGCATATTACATCATTTCCTGTTGTGGATAGCCATTACTGCCAGAAATCAATAAAGCGTCAGTACTTAGGCTCCCACCTCAGGATTTCCTTGATGTACCGGCTGTACAAAGAAACAACAACCCGGAACGGATCAAAGCCATTATCTCTCACTACGTACAGCAGTATATTTAACAAAGAATTTAAGTTAGGTTTTCATAAACCATCCAAAGATCAGTGTGACGACTGCATCAGCTATCGAAGTGCAAGCCATGAAGAGCAAGAGGTGATGCAGGAAACATTTGATAGTCACATTCGAAATTCCAGAAAAGTGAAAGAATTGAAAGATATAGCCAAGGAGAGGAGCAAATCAGACAACACTTTCAAGGGCATCTGCTTCGACCTCGAGGAGGTTCTCATGACCCCTCATGCACGAGCGTCACTCATGTTTTACAAGCGAAAATTGAATACATTCAATCTTACATATGATCTTGGTACGTCAGAAGTGACCTGTAATGTTTCCCACAAGGCCAAGGATCTAATGAAATTGCTTCGTGTCTTTATAACTACTTTGAAAACATATCAAAGAAAGGTGTCACATCCGTGAAACTATTCTCCGATTCTTGTGAAGGTAAAAACCTCAACAAATATTTTCTGACCATGTTGTGGATTGCAACCCATAAGTTCGGATTCCAGGACATACAACATAATTTTTTCGTCAAAGGACACAGTAAAAACGAAAATGACAGTGTCCATGCCGCCATCCAAACGGCATCACATCACATTCCCGTCTACACCACACCTCGGTGGGCGACTGTGATACGGGGTGCCAAACATTCAGCCCCTTATTATCATGTTATTGAAGTTGATGTGACTTCTTTCATGGATTTCAAGGAAGCCTCCAAAAATCTGAAGAATTTCTACCTTTGAAGTCAATCGTCAAAAAGTTTCATGGATTCTGCTCAAGTCAATTGTCTCACAAGAACCAGGCCCAACATCGTTCAGATGAAATGCGATTTACTCATTCTTAATGTTTATTGTATTTTACATTTTACAAATACAACATTAACGTCATTATATCCTACCAAAACACAGAAAAGGACATAGGTGGCTAAATTTGTTAGACTTGAGAATTGAATGTTTTGCTTTATTGAAGGATGCTCTCGCTGCTTTTTTAATTTTCTTTACTTTCAGCAAATAACAAACACTTGAGTTGTTCACATTGAAAAATCCAGCCCGAACTTTAACTGATTCACATCGGCTCACAGACTTTTACTTTAGGACGGAGAGCCATGCTGCATTCAAAAACTGTATTTTCATCCAAACCACCTTTTATTCAACAAATCCATGTTTTTACCGGAAGAAGATAGTTCTTTCTCCATTCACAAAAATTGGTGGCATTTTTGGTTCTAATTTGAAGCTGATTTGAGAAAGTTTTGTTGTTGTTTACATTTTGTCAATATCATAACAACGAATCAGCTGTTTTTATGGATGCTAGAGAGCCAGGGCCTTCAAGGCCTCATAGAATTTCCGCCGTTAGAGCTAGAAACTTTCTAGAATCCATCCTAGATGATGATGAATCGAGTTCAAGCTCAGATAGATCTAGTGATGAAGAACAATCAGATGAAAGTGATCAAGAAATAGATCTAGATCTAGGTCTAGATGATGGTGATGAAAGTGATGAGGGGGCGTTGCCTTCAAGTCATGGTGATGGTAAATCTAGTTCTAGGCCTAGAAAACGTCAAAGGGTTGATATCAATGACAATCAGAGATCAGAGTGGAGGATTGTAGGTCTAGATGAAAACACTCCTGCCTTTACTACATCTAGATTTCAATATTTGCCCCCAACTAGAGATAAAATGCCAGGACCAAATGTTGACCTCGGGCCTGAATCAACATCTCTAGATTGTTTGAAAAAAATACTGACGGATGATGTTTTGAACTACTTGGTGGTCAGTATCAACGAATATGCAGAGGAGCTGTGTATGAAAAACACACCAGCAAGAAAGAGATCTATTTTTGGTGAATGGGTACCAATAAATAAGTATGAATTATTGAAATTTTTGGCCGTCATTATAGCTTTTGGACTCGATCCCCGACCATGTATCCGCGATTATTGGTCAATGGAAGAAATTTATTATAATGAGTTCTATCATAAACTGTTTGGTAGGGAAAGGTTTGAACATATCTATCATACAATGCTACACTGTTCAGACAGAGGTTCTGAAAACAAGGAAAAAATAGAGCCATTCATAAACATGATTATTGAAAATTCAAACAAAGTTTTTTATCCTTTTGAAGACTTGGCGATTGATGAAATGGTTATTGGTTTTACGGGTCGTTGTAGATACAAGCAATTCAATGCTTCTAAACCAAAGAAATATCATATCAAAACATTTGGTTTAGTCGACTCAACCACAGGATTTGTTGTGAATATCTTGACATATTTTGGCAAAGACTCGTCCTATGACCCAGAGGCAGATCAAGACGGAGGAATGGCCGTGAAGATATTCCAAACGCTGCTCAAACCAGTTGGCATAGGACATCATATATACGCTGACAGATACTATACAACTCATCAGCTTGTTAGGTATCTTCTCGACAGATCATGCTATTACACAGGGACACTAAACATCAACCGAAAGAACTTTCCTCCAGAAATAAAACATCTTCGAATGAAGCACATGGAGGCAAAGCATTTTATGAATGAGGACAACACAATTCAAGTGACAGCTTGGAAGGATAAGAAGGCCAAAAAGCCTTGTGTCATTGTTTCCACTAACACAAACACAAGATTCACAAAGACAAAAAAAGGAAAGACAAAACCACAAGTCATTCACTCTTACAACAACATGATGAATGGTTGTGATAGAGTCGATCAATGCGTGGGATACCATAGTAATACCGATAGAAAGACTTACAAATGGTGGAAAAAACTCTTTTACTGGGTACTAGAAATAAGCATCAACAATGCATTTGTTCTCTACACTTTATCAAGATCAGAGGAAGATAGGGAAAGTGGGGTGAAGCTTTCAAGGAAAAAGTTCAAACTGATGCTAAAAAATGAACTTTTGAGCGCGGCCGCAGACATCGCAAATGAGGATGGAAACAATATTCTTCCAAGAAAAACCAGTGGAAGGCCAAGACTTTCAAATCCAGTTCAACGATTTGAGGGAGCAAAACACTTGATCCACTGGACTGGGAAAGACAGGAATTGTGTCCACTGCAGCAAGGGCTCAGGAAAAAGAAAAAGGACAACCTTTATTTGTATCGGCTGCTCAAACCAACCATACCTTTGTGCGAAAAATTGTTTTGAGGAGTACCACACACCATCCAATAAATAATTAGCATACTTTATTGTAATGAATATCAAATTCATGCTGTTTATAGTTGTTTATAATGTAAAATATTTTTTCTCTTATAACACTTTATGCAACAAACAAACTTTCTCAATGAATTTTTGAAAATTTTTTCCGCCAATGTGAGTTATTGAATTTTGTCATAAAAAATCATCTGTTTGGTCCATAAACTGGACAATTGTGTCATGTGTTTCCTAATTGGATACCTCTGGCTGCTGATGTAACATTTGCATGGATTTAGCTGATTGTCAAGTAACATTTGGCTTTTGTAAGTATTTATTTTTGTAAAAAAAATGTTTTCATGACTACAATTCTCATTGTTTCTTGTATCATGTGACTCATAATGACCACATAGAGCATTGCAAATAGCATAATCTGATGCAGATTTTATTGCCCTTCAATTTGATATTTGATGTCAGTAGGTTTCAATGGGTTTCAATGTATCAAAATGAGTGGTAAGTGATAGGTTTCGGTGCGACTTGCGAAAATCTAAAAATAATTCCGTCCGTACAGCAAAATAATTCCGGAGTGAATCAGTTAAGATCATCTGAAGATAATCTTCTTTTGAAGATACCTCGTGCCAGATTAAATGCTGGCACACGTTCCCTGGCAAATTTCGGACCCACAAATTGGAATGCATTGCCTCTAGATTTGAGGAAGGCTGAGTCGCTGGAAATTTTTAAAAGAAATATCAAAACACATTTGTTTAGGCTGACTTTTCAAGTTGAATCATAAATATATTACAATACATATTATTCAACTTTTGAGTGATTGACATCTCTTTTTGTTGTTTTTTTTTTTTGTTTTTTGGTTTTTTTTTGTGTGCGTGCGTTCGTGACGATGTTCTAATAGAATTGCCGCTGTTTTAAACACAAGTGTAAAGCGCCAAGAGCTTATATAATCATGAGATGATGGCGCTATAGAAACGTATATTATTATTATTAATATTATTGACTTATATGAGAGTGAAAGAAGGTGCCCCCTGAGGAAGACGGCCATCTTCAAAATCATGCCAAAGGTCAAGGCCAAAAACGTGATTGGCTGTGGAAAGTTGAAAGGCCAGAAAAAGAACTTTGCACAAAACTAGTAGATACAAACTCAAAGACAAAATATATTCTTCACATCATTACCTCAGTGATGCCTTTATTTAAGCTGTTTATTCTCAGCTTTGAGAAGAAAACCCCCTAGACTCATCTGACAGGCTACATGATGAGGGGAGGGGGGAAGGGGCCACGTTTGTGTGTACGTGAACAGTAGCCATAAGAGCTCATGCCTTACGACCCAACACAATTCAAATACAACAGACGTTGAAACATGAACAATTCCAGCATGACCAGATTAGAAAACTTTTATTTCGGTCTCAGTCTCAGTCTTCATTCCAAGCATTCACGTGAATGACCTGTCCATCCAGATCCAACCTAGCTTCTAGAACAATGCGTGACCTTTAGTGGCCCAGTGTAGAGCATTTAGTATGTAGCGTGGAGTTCTATGGCCTACCAGCCTAACTCTACGAAAAATTTAAAAACATCAATTACAAGAGGCACTTGAAGCTAGTGACTTCTTCGGACACTGGCTTCAAAAAAATAGATTTCCTAATACCTCATCTTCAAGAAAAATATATTTCCTAATCCCTCATCTTCAAGAAAAATAGATTTCCTAATCCCTCATCATCTGAAACAGCTGTCACAAAATTGAAAAAAGTAGCAAAGAACATTGCCTGTACAGGGAATGAGGGGGAATGCATCGCCCTCTGAGAGAGAAAAGGAACAAATTTCAAAGGAACAATCAGACTTGGCTTAGCTAGTGCACAGACAATTGCTACTATGGTAGGGGAGGGTGGCATTTGATCAAATCTTCAAGTATTTGTTACAATGTTCAAATCAAATAATGTTACTGCTTTCCAAACAGATGGAACCTCTAGGAGGGCAAGAAAGATGTCAGTTTTCAAATTAGCAGTTTTAAGCTGGTCAACTTTTATTTTTAGGATTAGAGCCAGGACCAATAGAAAATACCCAAACCAGCTGAGACGTAGCCACTAAGATCTTAAAGAAACTTGACACCCGTCATGATATTCTCAATAAGGAAGATTCTTTCGATAAGATTTTAGGTAAAATTATAAAATAAGTGTTTGGCAACTGGAGGCCCATTGATAGGTACGAATTTATAAAATTCCTGGGGGTAATCACGAACATGGGCATCGACAAACGAGGACGCATCCGTGACCACTCGTCCCTGCAGCCATCCCTTTACTCTCTCTGGTACTACCATTCAAATGTTTGAAAGGGAGAGATCTGAAGTTATCTATCACACTATGCTCCATGTTAGTGAGGTAGATTCAGCAGGCAAGACCAAAATCGATCCCTTTGTGAACGCATTGTGTGAAAGATTCAATTATGCTTTTACGCCCTTTCAAGATGTGTCGATCGACGAAATGATCATCGGTTGGAAAGGGAGGTGGCGATATAAACAATTCAACGCAACAAAGCCAAAAAAGTACTATATAAAAAGTATTGGCTTAGCTCCACTGGCTTTGTTCTCAGCCTCCTCACCTATTACGATTCTGAGACATCGAACAACCCTCTCCTTGACATCGACACCAATGGAAACACGTCAGTCAAGGTTTTCGACACCCTTCTTCAATGTTTAGGAACTCGCTACCACATATATATGCCGACATGTGGTACACAACTATGAACCTCCTGCTCCACTTGCAAAATGCCAGGCAATATTACACTGGCACTACCCAGACCAACCGAGTTGGTCCCCCCCCCCCCCCCCCCTGAAGTAAGGGGATTGAAACTAAGACATATTGAGTCCAAATTTTGGATGGAGGAAGGAGGCAGATTTCTCTGTTGCGCTTGGCAGGATAAAAAAAAAGCTCAGAAACCTGTCACCATGACATCAAGCAAGGCCAAGATTGCCCATGTAAACATCAACGGGAAAGAGAAGCCAGATGTCATCCACCGATACAACCAATTTATAAATGGGTGCAATCCAGCCGACCAAATGGTGGGCTACTATGGCCTTCACACCAGGAAAACTAAAAAGTGGTGGGAAAAAATCTTCTACTGGGCCCTAGAAATTGCTTCCACAAATGCATTCATCCTGCACCGATGGGCACAAGACCCAGCAGAGATATCGAAAAGGAAAGATCAAGCTTTGAGGGCTTTCAAGCTCCGTCTTATCGACGAAATGTGCCAGGTGGCTGCTTCAACGACACCTGAGCCTACCCAGCAGGTACATGCAAAATCTAGTCAACCCAGAACCTCCAATCATCTTCAAAGGCTTGAAGGCTGCAAGCACCTCATAAAATATGTGCCTCAAGATTGCAGATGTCAGGTCTGCAGTAAACCAACCGCCGTCAAGCGGACAAATTTTATCTGTATTGGATGTGAAAATCACCACAGGTCTTGCGGAGAAATTGGCAAAGGCACTCATCCCTTCACAAAATGTGGCCATGGATGAGGCCGTGGTTGCTTGGCCAGGACACCTGTCTTTTCACGGGCAAAACCTTGACACGCCGACAAGTTTGACATGAAAGTCTTTTGAGTTGTGTGACAGCGAGACTGGTTATTGTTCTCAATTAAAGTTCTACACAGGAAGGAAGGAGGTGTCATCCTTCGACACTACGTTTGATGTGGTTGACCGTCTCATGTCACCATACCTCAGTTGTGGTAGGACTCTCTGGACAATCACTATTCAAGTCCCCGATCTGTTCACATACTTGAGAAGGAAAAATGCCACTCTAGCGTGTGGTACACTCCATCTCAGCCGCCATCATGGGCCTCCACAATCCCTTTTACCAAAGCTGAAGAAGACAGACAACACCAGGGCCCGGTTGCATGACAGCCCGCTAACTAAGTCCCTCTAGTTGCCAACTAATCGCCTAGTTGGCAACTAACTACTTGCCAACTAAAGCTAGCCACTAAACGCGTTGCACATGTTCAATTTACTTTCCAACTAAGTACCAGCCAACTAGTGTTTTAGAACCCAACTATGATTGGGAATATCCAAAAGACTTTAATGTATCTTAGTATTTCCGTTTTTTCCCCCATCTAAGCAAATAAAAAAATGGCTGACACTGAGATTAAGCGTCCACGAAAGATGAACTTTTCATCATCCGAAACTCTGACTTTAATTGAAGAATTTGCTATACGAAGAGAATTGCTGCAAAGCAAGTTTAAAAGTTCAATAACCAACAAAAAGAAGCAGACAGCGTGGAATGAAATCACAGCTGCTGTCAACGCAGTCTCTGCAATCCAAAGGTCTGCACAAGAGGTGAAGGATAAGTGGACTAAACTTGCATCAGAGGCAAGGGCACAGCTGCGGTTGAGGAAATTTCCTCCTACAGGCGCTGGGAAAGGGGTAGAAATGCCCAATTTGGATCTATTTGCCGACATTTTCGGAGATTCAAAACTAATCGATGGCGTGGCAACCCAGGAAGGGGGTTTTGATTCTGGAGATATGCCCAAAGAAGGTAAAGTACCGTATGTTTTACATTATATAATTATAAACAGTATAAGTAGATCTAGTATGCATACATGTAGTGTGTTGTGATAAAGGTGTGAATTAGAAATACAGAAATGAAGTACACCTTTTCCTCTAGAAGTAGGTTTATTTGAATGGTAAGGGTTGAATCTAGATCTAGACTTTTGTTTCCTTGAAGGGTTAGAGTTAAATCTAGATCTAGATTTAGGTTTACTGAAGGGTTAGGGTTGAATCTAGATCTAGACTTAGGTTTATTTGAAGGATTAGGATTGAATCTAGATTTAGACGTAGGTTTAGCCTACTTGTAGGGTATTTATGAGAGACAAGAAACCATTACGTACGTGATGATGCTGATGCTGATTTTGATGATGATCATGTTGTTGTTGTTGTTGTTGTTGTTGTTGTTTTTTGTTATTATTATTGTTATTGATGATCATGATAATGATAATGCTGTTCTTGTTGTTTGTGTTGTTAATTATTGTTGTTGTTAGTGGTGGTGGTGGCGGTGGCGGTGGTGGTGAGAATGGGATTATGGTGTGACATTACATCTGCACACTTTTAAGATTTTCAGTGCACTTCTTTATTCTTTTCAAAAAATTACTGCTTGTACATTGCATACTGCATTTTAAATACATGTAGCTAGACTGAACTACGACTTTGTCTTTGTAAACAAAAGCTCAATCGAGTGGGTCATGTTATAACAATGGAACATACCGTACTTAATGTTTTTGTTTTGAGTTGAAAGTGTGGAAGTGATGGGTCTGCACTGTCTTCTCCGCTGCAGTGTGCTCTTGGCCCTCCGAAATAATAAAAAAACAACAACCCCAAATCACCCAATTAATTTTGTTTAGTTGACACACTATACAAGCTCAGTTCAGTCTAGCTATTAAAAGCACACCATGTGCGGTATAACAACAATAATAAAAACAAACATCGTCTGTTTCAGTTGTAGTTGTCGACATCAGCAGCTCGCAAACATCAGAAACCCCTGCAGAGAAAATGGCAATTGAAGTGGTGACTGATCAAAGGGGCATTATCCAGTTGAGTGATGAACAGGTATTTCAGGTGATAGGATGCGCTTCAGCGTCTCAGCACTCTACAAGAGGCAGCAACAGCATGGAAGCGACACGCCACGAGCCTCAAACTGACATCCAGCAATCCACAAACAGCCGCACGGAGCCAGAGTGCAGTCGTCCTGCGTCTGCTACGCCTGCCAGAGAAACTTGGAGGAAGGCTGGAGCTACTCAGGGAGGAGAAACAGAGGGGTTGTATGCAAACTACTTGAAAATTTCCACTGAACTGAAAGAAAATATTTTGAGAAAAAGGACAAATTGTTATGATGATGAAAGTGAAATTAGCGTTGAAGAATTAAAAAAGAAGAAGCTAAAGCTTGACGTTGAAGTGAAAGAACTGGAAAAAGAAAAACTGCAGTTAGAAATGAGAAATATGCTTGATGTTGTAGAGCTGCAGAAGCAAAAGTTGCACTTAGAAATTAAACTGCTTGAACAAAATTATGCCAAGTAAATAAATACATTACAAAGAAAACGACTAAATTTTTTTTCAGCCAAAAATTGCTAGGTTTAGCAATATTAGGCTTAATTATGATGTTAGTTACTCAGTTGAATTTAAATGTCCACGATGCATACAACAGACCTCTCCCCATTACCGTACCTATCTAATCAACGAGTTCATCATTAGATTTCATTTGGTGGTAATTGATGAGTGCACCCGAGTTTAATTTATTTATCTTATATTACGAATTTAAGTTGTTACGGCCTTATCATTCCAAATTAATCTGAGGAGTGACGTTTAATTGTTCTGCCCAAGTCTGCCCCGGTGTTTAAAGTTCTTGAATAAAACAAATTATTTTGACTGATAACCATTGTCTTTCCTTCTTGATTTGTTTTTATGCTTAGATCTAATTCCATTCTCTAAATCACATCTCTCTCTCTCTCTCTCTCTCTCTCTCTCTCTCTCTCTCTCTCTCTCTCTCTCTCTCTCTCTCTC
>JBCHJU010052291.1:0-11445 GCA_039654505.1 Plocamopherus imperialis | reverse complement strand
AAAAGAAGTAACAGACTTCAAATTGACTTGAAAAAGGTCTGAGACACCCTTTATGCACCCCCCCCCCCTCCCCCCAAAAAAACAAAACAAAACAAAAATAACAGTGTTAATTGCAAGGAAAAAGAACATAATACAAAAGTGCTATGTTTGAAAATGTTGAGCAGAGGTAAGTTAATTAATGCTGAAAACAAACATAAAACCAGACACAGACATACATACATACATACATACATACATACATACACATGTACATATACATATGTATATTATATCACAAACATGGAAGCAACCAAATACAAACAGACCTGCATCATATTGGGATCATCCATTCCCCCCATTTCTTCATCGGATGAAATGTCTTCATAGCCCTCAGCCTCCTGGTCACTCAAGGTAAAAGAAAACAAGGCAAAGAAAAACGAAAAAAATCTCATAGGGAAAAATTACATAAAATCTGAGTTGAAATATTATTTTTGCTGTCTCATATTTTGAGACACTTTATGTAAATAAAATGTAAACAATACTTACAGATCAAATCTATAAATAAAGAGAAAAAAATGTTTTTCATTTGATGGTCTTTAAATAGACAAGAAGCCTACAAAAAGGCACTCTTTAAACTCCAAAAATTGAGTAGAACTAAAGAGCAAATGCTCTGCCATTAACATACTTGGGAGTCTGCGTCATATGTATTCATTCTACGTTGACGTCTGGATGAAGAGCGATCAGACAGACCATCAAAGATTTCCTGTTCTTCCATCTCAATACCTTCCTCATCAATTTCTTCTTCTTCCTCTTCTTCCTCATTCCCACCTATAATGAAGAAAAAAATGTCATTAGTGCCCTTTTATATAATGACACTTTCTACATAATAAGATGACAGAAAAATTATCTTTATCAAATCAAGAGTGAAAAGAGCTTTTGGTAAACTACAATACAATGGTCATCAACAGATATTCCCGCTCTTAAGAAATTGAAAAATTGGGATTTAAGACAGAAAAGATATTGGGCAGAGGGTTGAGGAACAAGTGCATTCTAGAGTTGTGCTTCTCCATTGTCATTTCATTAATTTTCCTCTGTATTGTGAAGACACATGATGCCGACACAATGTGATTGCCAAACATCTCTTTTTTGCTAACTTTCACTATATATATACTTTCAGGCCCCTCTTCAAGCCAACCCTTGCTTCATCTCTTTCTACTGATCTCTTCTAGAATGTCTTTCTTTGCCATCAAGGCGTCAACCTCTGTAATAATTGAGAGTGCTGCAAATATGCTTCGAAAAAAAAAAGGGGTGTTAATCTGTGTAATTTCAAAGAAAAAATACTGTACCTTTGAGAAAGAAAGAATGCTAAACAAGGAAGGATATTACAAAGAGGGCTTTTAGATGGAGACCAACGAATGAAGTGTTTGAAGTTTTTCAGACAAATCAGGTTCAAGAATGTATTAAAGCCACTTACTTGCAAGGGGTTCTGGAGGTTTATCTCTCTCTTTGGATTTTGATCTTTGCCGAGACCTGGACCTGCTCCGAGTCTGTATTGTTAGAACAGGAGATGCAACTCTTGATCGAGACTGTGATCTTGGAAGTGATCTTGACCGCGATCTTGGTCGGATGCGCGATCTGGATCCTGAACGAGATCTCTCATGACTGCCATGCTGAGCAGGTGAACGATTGCGAGGCAGTCTATCAGAGTCTGATCTGTCTTTACCACATACGTCTCTCTCTTTAATACTTTCCCAGTCTTTCTCAAGATCTCTATCCTTCATCTTCTCTTTCTCAAAGTCTTTACTTCGCCCACCTCTATCTTTGTCACGCTCCCGCTCTCTTTCCCTGGTCCGTTCATTTTCTCTCTCCCTTTCACTCTCTCTTTGCTCTCGCTCTTTCACTTCTCTCTCTCTTATTTCTCTCTCTCTCTCAATTTCTCGCTCCCGTTGTTCTTTTTCTTTTCTTTCCCTTTCTTTAGCTTCCAGCTCTTTCTGTTCTTTTTCCTTCATTCTTTCTCTTTCTCTTTCTTTTTCTCTTTCCTTCTCTCTTTCCCGTTCAGCCTCTCTCTCACGTTCCCTCTCCCTTTCCCGCTCTCTCTCTCTTTCCCTTTCTCTCTCTCGCTCTCTCTCCCTTTCCAACTCTCTTTCTTTGTCTTTGTAATCACTCCATGATTTGTCTCTATCAAAATTGTCTCTGTCCCTATGGTCATAAGGCTCCAAAGAACCCTCTCGTGACCGAGACAATGGGAAGTCCCTGTCACTTTCTCGGGAACCCCGTCTTTTTCGATCAAGACTCCTTCCCATGTCCCTATCACGGTCCTCCTTAGACCTCCCTCTGTCATCGTCTTTCCCAAGTTTCTCCCTCCCATCAAAGGGTTCTTTGGGCTCTGGAGGGAAATTAGGATCTCGCCAACGCTCTTGGGATTCCCGGCCAGGTTCATACGAATCGTGACTAGAGGCCCGATCTCGACTAGAGGCTCTGTCCCGACTAGATCCTCGATCCCGACTGGACCCCCTGTCTCGTTCTCGATCTCGACGAGGAGACTGCTTGCGTAGCACTTCCACAAAGGCATCTTCTAGAGCCAGAGGTTTAAGGGGATCTCTAGACACCTGAGTAGAGGAAGATGAAAGGGTGGCACTGGCTGAAGAAGGAGCTGAGTAAAGCGGTTGCTGTTGTCGCTGCTGTAGTTTCTCCTCAAATAAATCTAAGGGGTGTTTGCTTACTGGTTTTGGGACATCTTCATCAGCAGATTCTGTGATGATAATAATAATAATTATCATAATTATCATAATTATAATAATAAAAATATAATAATGATATATAATTTTTATAGAGCGCCCCACCCTGCCACAAGGCAAGCTCAAAGCGCTTCACATTCCGATAAAAAATAATCATTTTCACAGCAATAACAATTTAAATAGTACTAAAATCCATTATTATAAACGGATGGCATCATAAAAATAGTGTAAATAGTGAAAAGGCATTATAATTGGAGAGATGATAAAAGTGATGAGAAAAGCACACATTTTTTCTTTTTTAAGACTAAATCACCTTCACACATTTGAAAAGCCCTGTAATTAATAAAAAAAAAATTGACTGAACTCCAAAAACCAGGAGAATCTAGAAAGATACTACACTTATTTACATTCTACAGGATTTATAAACTATGGATAATCTACAGAGTAAAAGCATCAAAAAACAAAATTATTTACCAAAATATCGTCATTTTGTCTTATCGCAAATAAAGTTCCCCTTGATGAATGATTAAATCACTGAATAGTGTATAAAATAACGGCAGTACGTTAACCAATACCAGATCATGAAGCTTTGTAAGATATTCTAGCACCCAAATTAATTAAAAGTACTTGTGCCAGTCCCCTCAAATTTCACACGATTGCTGCTGTTACAATTGACAAAAGTAAGTCTGGTCTTTGGTATTATTTTTTTCTTATCAATATAACGTTATAGAGATCAATTCTATATATAGTCTAGATCTATAGAGTCTAGATCTGGTTTCTAGTATATCGAGTGATGAATACGTCAGTTTAAAACAAGATCTAGGCCTTGGAAACTAGGTAGAAGACAGCAAATATATATGCTCATCAAAATGTTTGAGAAATCCCAAATCAAAATGAAGGGTAACCCGGACAATGCAAATAACGAACTCTGTTTCAAGTTTATGTTTTGTATAATAGGCATGTGGCTGATCACACATAAGGCCACATTTTTCTTTCAAATGTTTCCCCCAAAAATTGATTCCGCTCTTTAAGGCAAATACAAACAAAAATAGAGAAGAAGGTTTCAATAAGTTCTTTATGTGAGAACATAACATTGGGAAAGCAGAACATCTAAAAAAATTATGCTCCTGACACTTTATGACTGCGCACAAACTTTGTCACAACGCATTGCAAGGTGCCTTGAGATATATGTTTCTTAGAAAGTTTTAATGTCTGTCTCTTTTCTAAAAAACAAAATATAAAAAAATAAAGACATTTTGAGATTGCCCAACAACTGACTACTGTTGCCCAAAGTCTTAGTGACAATGGTTGAAATGGAGAGGATAGGTTTAAAAACTAGAACAAAAAATATAACGCTTCACATGACTATTGGAATGGTAACAAATATTCATACATAGGAGGTAAATAGAAAGAAGAATCAATTACCATGAGGTTTTGACTTGGTAGGTGTGGGCTGATGAGGAGCCTGTGGTGGGGGAGGAGGGGGAGGTGAATCGTGAGGTACTTTCACTGTTGTCACCCATCCATACACTGCAAAAGTCACTGTTCGGTACCATCCTTTCAAAATCAAACCATCAGTTGGAATCTTCAATTTGAAACAAAGAGGAACAGCTTTATTTATTTCAAGCATCATCAAACAACTTTCATTTGATTAAACATATCAATAAATCAAACTTTCACATGCCTTATTAAAAAAAAATTTTTACTAACAATTTTTTCTCATCTTTCATAAACAGCGTTAGTGTGATTTAAAACAAAATCATAAAGTGTAGTTTAAGCAAAACGTTTGACTCTTGAAGTATCAGTATACCATCTGCCATAAATCTGGACTATTCTTGAGCACAAAAAGACACACCTGGGACATCAATCATTTGGCCTTTTAAAGTTAAAAGCAAAAAAACAAACAAAAAAAAACAAAAAAACAAAAAAACAACAACAAAAACCCAACAACAAAAAACAGCATACAGAAAATTTTCCATTATATTTAAAAAGAAAAGTTCCTTTATTTCAGCATAAAACTAATGGAGACATTTAATAAATACCTCACGATCAGGCTTCAGTTGTATATTGGTGTTTTCTTTGTAATCCAGCCTGAAATGAAGATTATTGTATATCACACTTCTAAATTGAAAACACCCTATTTACAGATGCACACCAACTACGACAGACCTGCAAATACATCTACATGACTTTGAACTGAAGGGCTAATACCCAAGTGTCGCTGGATCAATAACAACAACATAAGAACAAAGGAGCCAGGGGCCAGTAATAACTACAAAGGGATCTCTCTTAAACATTTTTTGAAAAGAAAATGCCCATATCTAAGACAATTACAAAAACTTGCTGAAAGAATTTCTCCATATGAGTCTCTTTGATCAGAACGATCAATCATTGGCATGATATTTTCACTCGGGTCGCTTCAGGAGAGATGGAGAGAAAGAAGCCTCTTTATGATGCTTTGAAAGATCTGGTGAATACCTTTGATCTTGTGAGTCAAAACAGCCGATTCCACATTACAAATTGGATGCCGCCGAAAATTAAGTGTAATTAAATCTTTCATATTGTCCAGTTTGATGAAGATTTCCAACCCTTTAGTTTTAGTAAATGCAGGAGATTGAAAGGACACTTTTTTTTTTGAATATTCAAGCAACTTGAAGCATGCATTTGACTCAAAATCTAATAGAATTTATCAGCACAAAGAAGGCAGTAATGAGGACTTTTCAACCTATCCAGACTGGAGGTGAAAACCCAAATAAGGGACATGCTTCATTCTGATGATATTACAATCATTGCAAGCCGCAGGTTTGGAACAAACACTTCAGCATCTTGTGGACAAATTTGCGAAACCTTACAGTGAGTTTTGGTCTGACTGAGGCCCTTGTTCAGAGTGTGGAAATCCCATTATCAGTTACACTTGACAGAGAGAGAGTTACTGACAGAATATTGTAAATTCTTTCTTATCCTTGGTTGCAGATATGACCTGTCCCTGGTAAAAATTCATGTCGATGCACCTGGACTTATGTATTCACATTCCCCTTGGTGAATTTTTTAATTATTAGATTCTATTTACGTCAAATTTTTTCATGTGAATTTCATATTTCTCTGACCATATATTATTAACATATCTTTATTCATGTGACAGGATTTTGAAAGATCAAAGGCTTTTCTCTTTCTTCATGAAATCAAACGCAGGTATTTTCTTTTCTTTTTTTTTTTTTTTTTCAAAACTTATACCAACCATAGTTATTAAACATGGAAATTTGTCACAAATGGGGAAAGCTTGAACGAGAATTTTGATTGTTTTTATACTTTTTTAAGTGCATTTCTGCAGTATGGGAGATTTTTTTTACAATGTAAATTTTATGTGAAGTAAGATGCTTTCTTTTTTCAAGAACTCAAACACACTCCTGGAGCTCTTTTTTTTTAAGTCCGTAATAGAAAGTGTCACCTCATTCTGTTTGGTCTGATAGGGAGGAAATGCTAGTATGAACAGCAAGGAAAAAAATAAATAATATTACAAAAAAGACAGAGAAAATTCGTAATAAACTGCCACAGCGTCATATAAAACATTTGCTCATTGAAATGACATATCTCATCCACTTTTAGATTGTTTAAAGTTTTCAAACAGATCTACCCATAATCACCGCATTCCCATTATACAGATGCAGATGAGATAAATATAGGGATTCTTGGAAATTATTGAACTTATGATTATGATTCATGTTTTTTCACTGTATATTCAATTTGTCGGTCTTGAATTTATTGAATTTATGTATTTACTAGCTGTGCTCCCCGCTTTGGTGGGGTTTGTAAAAGCATAATAATAATGTAGAGGCTTGCTTTTAGTTAGATAGCTAGATCTAGATTCTACATCTAGATCTAGTGAGACATTTTCTTCAGATACATTATATCTTGTACAGAATCATTCTTCTAAGTGACGGACTAAGAATGATAGATCTACTACAACCCGTCTAGATCTAGCGTAGAATTTAAATGAGTTTCCATAAGCTGGCCCCTTATTTGTTATTGATTATGATTCACCTTCCAGTTAGGCCATTTTAGTGTACATCTTTCGATGGAACAAAAACTGCAAATGGCAGTTCAATTGAATCAAATCGAATGTTCTAAAATCTGATTAAAGTTTTGTTCATCACCGTAAAAATTAATTGAACCAGCCTATGTTATATTGAATTGCACCCTCCTGCCAACTTTCAAGTTGGTACCTTGATTGATAATTTCAGAGGAGGTGATGATAGTTTACAAAGTTCACGAATAAGTAATAGATTGAACAGTCAAAGCAACATGACAACTTTTGGACAATAAAGTTTATCTTGAATCAATAAAAATTTTTCTTCATGAATGATGACTGTTACTTGTAATTTTACTTGCTCTTTGTTTTGACTCTTTTAATTAGAT
Organism: Plocamopherus imperialis; assembly: GCA_039654505.1. Taxonomy (NCBI): domain Eukaryota; kingdom Metazoa; phylum Mollusca; class Gastropoda; order Nudibranchia; family Polyceridae; genus Plocamopherus; species Plocamopherus imperialis. Next base: position 4,312 of record JBCHJU010052291.1, on the reverse strand, counting down.
TTCAATCACAATATGGAGTTAGAGCTCAGACGGCATTGCCCTACGCCATGAACAGTGATTTTTCACGAATCATGTCTTCACAAATGGTTTGTTTTTTTTTCTGTATTTTTTTTGTTTGTTTTCGTTTACCAGTCACAGTGGCACAGTCAGTTGTGCTTTGAGCTGACAACCAAAAGGTTGGTTGTTCGAATCCCGTCAAGTTCATTGTGATTTAACCCTTGTGCAAGGTTATTCACACTAATTGCCTCTGTTTGCGGCGCTGCTGTGCGGCTGACGATTGGTTTTCAGTCAAAAGACAAATTTCCCTTCAGGGAAATATAGTGGAATTTTAAATTGTTTTTTTTTTCTCAAAGTTAGTCCTTTTGAGATAATGTAAGTTTTTGGTTGACAAATTGTAATTAGTTAGTTTATAGCATTTTTCCAGTATTAATTTTCTTGCCATTACATTTTTTCTCCTTTGTATCATTCACCCAGATAACATGCTATGTGAGTGGGTTTATTTGAATTTTTGTTTTGTTATATGAACAAAACATATAGTGTAAGAACCTACCTAAATCATATGTTTTAAAAATTAATTTACTTATTGTATATGAAATATTTATGTTCACAGATTAGTTAGAGTCACCATTTTAAGATTACCAGTACTCAATGAATTTAATTTAGATTTCAATGTGCAGACAATTTCTTCTTTTTGTAGATTATAAATTATTTATGGCTTTTTTGCATCCAATATCTTGTTTTGAACAAATTTTTAATCTTTATGTTTCAGCGTAATATTTCTGATAATAGGCAGGATACCATGACAAAAGTTCAAGATCAAGTAGATGAATTGAAAGGGATAATGGTCCGAAACATAGGTCTGTGAATATGTAGTTCAAGCCTCTGATACTTTACTGCTTCCAAGCTTTATATTTCAAGCTTCATTCTTTATTTGAATGGCATACATTTTGTGGAATAGTCAATTTTGTATTTTATTTTAAATATGAAGAATTCTTCTTGCTTGATTCATTCCTTTTATAAAGCTTGTTATCTTAGCAAATACAGGTCCGTATAAAATTGTAAAAATTCTAAATCTTATTAGATCAAAATTTATTTTTAGGATAAATTGAGTTAAGCAAATACATTGATATGTATTTAAGGGCTTAACACGAGTCGATATCAATGCAGTTGTCTTATAGATTGTGGAATTTTATGCAGCAATTTTTTTTTTTTATATGTCAGGCTTTTTTTCCTGGTTGTCTTGATTTTCTTATGTCAGTCAAACAATCAGCCCCAAGATCAGTATGAAATTCTTGTTAGATTTATGTAACACTTAATTTTTATCTTCAGACAAAATATTTTATTTTCATTTTTTTTTTTTTTTTTCAGATCACATTGCAGAAAGAGGAGAGAGACTTGAATTGCTTGTGGATAAAACAGAAGATCTTAGTGCCAGTGTAAGAACTGACCTGAATCATATATGTTTTAAAACTTAATTTACTTATTGTATGTAAAATATTCATTCTGACAAACATGATACTCTAGACCACCTTTTAGCTAAAGAAAGACTAGTCTTTGAAAGAAGGTGGCCTTTATTGGAAGGTGATCTTTCATTAGAATGTTACATAGGCTAATAAAAACATAAGCAAAATGACACTTGAGGTACACATGTGGATGAAAAGTCCCAAACATTTGAATGAAAGGATAAGTAGTGGTCTTTTTTCATCAGAGTTGACGATCTTGTAGCAATGTTTTTGTTATTCCTGGGCTAGTGTTCTACAAGGAGTAAGGGTGCCCAGCTACATTGCATTTCCATTTGATCTTTGCGTCTTCTACTTGAGATCAGAGTATATTAATGAACAGGTCAATAGTCTGTAGAGGTTGTAGGAGTATATGATACCAAAAGATAGGATTGAGTTTTGTCACGGTGACGGCCAATAGGTTCTGCTCCTTTCAATGTTAATCACCGAGGGGGTTTTATTTGGACTCCTATTTATTGTCTGTCTCCGATGGGACTTTGCACTCATTCATCCTGCCTACCTCAGGACACAGAGAAGGAAAAAGCCCGAATGATTCAGATTTTAAGTCAAGCCTACAAATCAGGGATCAAACCCCTGGCCTTTGGCTGGGTGGTCAAGTGCCCTAACCACTGAGCTACCTCACTCCGAAAGAAAAAGAATATTCAGACTAACACAGTTACAGTACAGGCCAAAAAGTTCCTGTAGCATTGACAATATGTCTTATGTATTTCTAGATTTGGAAGTGGCAGATTTACTTGTTCCTTCATGATCTTGATCATAAATTTAGATCTAGCAGTTTGTAAGGTTGAAGCTGATATATCAAGTATGGAGGTACAGTAGTAACCGGCTATTAATCTGCTGCTTAATAACCCAACTCGTCTTATAACCCACAGTTCTTCTGGTGAAGTTTATTTTCCTATTTAAATCACCCCTCTAATAAACCGCTCCTCAGATCATGCCTTCATCTTATAGCATGATTTTTTTTTTTTCATAAAACACTTGACCAGACAGCATGAGGCAGGTTTCACGATAAGGGGTATGGAAAGTTCCCTTTCACTGGAAAAATTTCACTTGCTTAATATGACACTTATTATATATCAAATGGAAGGTCTTAAAGCCATGATCAAGAAAATATAGGCCTCAGACATAGCACAACCTCAACAAACTTGCAAATCAAGCTTATATAGGGTGAAATAGCGACACTAATTAGGGTCTTCCTCATTTAAATAGTCTATATTAGAACATGCTTAATTTATTAGAATTGACCCAAAATAAACATAAAAAGCTGATTAAAAGATGTAATAAAGGTTAAAAAAACATTTCTGAAGAATTTTTATCTCGTTTTTTTCACCAAAAGGTGCAAAAAATGACATTTGAAAGAAAAAAGTGAAAAGTATAGAGTTGCTTCCCTTTGTTTTTGACTGCCCAGCTGTGCCTAGCCATTGATCATGAGTCTGCCACTGCTACCGCGATCGAACGACAGTTTTAGAGCTAATAGGGGCTCAATTTGCCTTTTTAATTTTTTTATTAAGATAAATCTAGAAATCTGTGCTGTCGAAGTCTTCTACTCACTGGAGAACCGCTTCCACGCGTCTCTTTATTAGATTAGCCGGTGTAGACGCATAGATCTACACTTCACTTTACGGACCGTCACGGCTCAATGACGATTCTCGAAAGTCAGACTCTTCGACACGGTTATCGACAAACAAATTTTAAAGTGGTTTGTCATTTTTAATATGATTTGTTGAACTTAAAAAACAAATTTCATGTGAAACTTGAGTTAAAACATCGGCATTTCAAAGCCAGCAGCGATTATTATGACGTCAGCACACTGAATTACGCGACATCAAAGGCACTTCGCGAGGTTCATAATTGGAAAAAGAAAAGAATTATTTTCTTTTCTTTGTGAAAGATGAAAGAAACAAATACCTACCTATCACATCGGGAACTTTCGTTAGTCCAAATTGTGATATTGAGGACACATTTTTTATTCATAAAAACAACAAAACACAATCAAATATCTTGTCTTTTTATCTCTTCACTATCTTATAATCACACCAGCAAAGTAGGCTCTTGCTGTAGCCTCTTTCTTTATTTTCAATCTGCCTGTTTAGGCTTTCCGTTGTAAGTTTTAAGGCTTTTCTGGGAAGACTTAAGATGCAGCAGCTCTTTATTAGACTCCTCCATCTTCTTTTTTTCGATGCTTTTATGGTATTCACTTTTGGATGCCTGCCAAGTCAGCGCAGACATGCCTACCCCCAATGAAAGCTATGAGGAACAGCTGACAAAAAAAAAAGAGGAAAGCATTTTACAATAAACACTACTTTGGCAATGTGAAACTGTGAAATGGTCATTATCCTGATTTTTCTAATGTTCAAAATACATAATTATATAATTCCCTTGAATAGCCTAAAAAATAGTGACTTTTGGAACGAATCCCAACCCCACAGACTTTTAAGAAAAAAAAAATCGATGCTTTCCTAGCATAAGCCACTCCGGTCATAAAATAAGCCGCAATAGGGGAGCGAGAAAAAAAAAATGTAGAGTCGCATCCCTTGAAATTCCACTGCCTGGCCTGGAGTAGCCCGTTGATCACGTGATCTAGCCCATTCGTATTTCCACGGCCATTGTGATCGTCGCCGTTATCTCTCACGTCGCTTTATCCACTCCATAAAGCGATAGTCAAATGACCACATATCGCCGGCGTGATGGAACAGGGGCGTATCATATGATACACCTTTGTCACTCCGATGAACCAGAGAATCGTATTGACCATAGGCATGTTGTGTTAAAATATCAAATTGATATCTTTG
>JBCHJU010052180.1:0-11445 GCA_039654505.1 Plocamopherus imperialis | reverse complement strand
CTACTACTTCTACTACTACTACTACTACTACTACTACTGCTACTGCTACTACTACAACAACTACTACTACTACTACTACTACTACTACTACTACTACTACTACTACTACTATTAATACTACTACCACTGCGGGTGATGATAATGATGATGAGGAGGATGGAACAATGGCAAAATGCATTTCCCTTAAGTTCATCCTACTAAACCCGGCAAGATGCCGTCAGTAGCCGTCTGTAATCTGTCGTCACGCCTTTATCTTCTTTCCGGTCATGAAAACGGGTGATACACTTTCAGGAACACGCTAGCAACAGTCGGCTGCCGTCATCCAGCAATCGCTTTGCCATATGTATGGACATGGACCAGTGCGACTAGGAGTTCTAAGCTGCACTGACATGGACACAACATACACGGCTGGGTGGTCCAAGGGAAGTTATTTCCCATAAAACCAACAGAGTAAATGCCCCTGAATCCAGTCGGGCTTATCCTAATTAATTAACTAATATAATTTGTCGACTGCTTTGTCAAATCCTCATTGCATTGGCCAAGCAGATCTTGAAACGTCTCTGATCGCATCTGAATGTAATCATTTCCACATTTCTGGACATCGTCCATCACTTGCGGAATCAAATGACAGTTTTCCCATCCACACTGCGACGAGGGGAACTGGAGGAACAACGTATTATTATTTTCGAGAATTCCGTACCAGTAATCGGTTTTAAAAATCCATCACAGCAATACCGTTTCTTCCTCCTGGAAAGCGCTTATCTGGGGTTTTTTTTTCACTTCAAGAGTTACCTGTTACCTATGTCTTTCGTGACTTGTGTCACATAAGGCCTTCACTGATGTCCTCCACAAATCCCTGTTTGTCGCTGTTTTCCTTGCTTATCCCCTTATCTTCCACCCTGCTGCGTTTCTTTCATGTTTGACAGTTTTTCGCCATTTTGTTTTTGGCCGTCCTTTCTTTCCACTCTAACAGTCTGCTGGACAGCAATTGTCAGTTCTACAGGAAACAATCCATGGCAGGAAGTTGCCGACGACAGCTGGCTGACTGCAGCTTGCAGTGTTTAGCGTGAACTAAAGAAATACATTCATCCAAGCTCGATTTTATTATGTTTTCCTTTCTTACCCAATCCCATTGATTTGCACTTTCATTACAATTCCTGATAAATGGCATGGCTCATCCTTATCTTCCACAATTTAGGTCAGACACTTGGTGGCCCGCGGAGTTGGCATCAATACAAAAAATGACTATGGATTCAACCCCCTTGTCGCCGCTCTTCACATTGAAGACCCACAAAAACGGTCAAAGATGTTTTGCCTACTTTTGGAGAAAGGCGCTTTGCCAACGGCGAAAGACAGCAATAAGAAGAGACCTGTCCTTCACTGGGCATGTCTGCTAGGACAAATTGAACAGGTGTGTATTAGGAACAACGAAGCGATTAGTGTGATGATTGCTTGCCAATCTGTCGCTTATCCTGATAGTCGATCAAAATCGGGATGGGATTTTATATTGTTTTTTTCATAACTGTCGATTTTACTTGTATTTTTGTTACATTTGTCGTTTTTGTTTGTCGTTTTAAAGAGTGGGTTTTTTCTTGTTGTTTTTGATTGGGGTTTTGTTTGTTGTTTTTGTTTTTTTTTTCTCCTTTTCATTGTTTGCTTTCCCATAGGGCAAAGCTCAGAGTTTGTAATAAGAATCACACAAAAACGATTGTAGCATAGCGTACAGCAGACCCTAGAGATATCTGGGTCGAATTCTGAGGCGAGTTCAGTAAGCGACACACATCTTGCTTTGATTGCTAAATGAACGCCCATCTGCTTTGAGTTTGACCAATTAGAATTTGCAAGACAATCTTATGTTGGCAATAATGCTTTGGCGGTACCGATTGGTCCAAGCAAACACTTTGATTATTACTAAACAGTAAACACAGTCATTATACACAGACCTCCTCCATATCACCCCAAACAAGTGCAACCTGATTACCGAGCCCGACGAAAGACAGCCGAAGATATTATCAGTAGGCACAAACAGAGTCAAAGTACATTGAGCGCGTTATGCCCCATAAAAGTAAACATACATGATGACAATACAATACCATATAAATATATATACAGTACTCAATACATGAACTCTTTCTCTACCAATCCCTTATATTATATATATATACATATATATATATATATATATATAAGTATATATATAGTTAGCACGATTTAGCTCCCGGGCCATCATGAGCCTAATCATTGGCATGGGTACGGTTTAACTCTTTGACTACAATTGGCCAAATATTGGGATGTTCACACATACGGGAAAATTGCAGTGAAAGAGTTAAATCATGGTCATGCCGATATATCAGGCTTACTGTTAATGCTTATTAGTATCATAAAGACGTTTACATTATAATTAGAATTGTGACCTATTGAATTACAGATTGCACAGGCTTCGATGTTGTAGCCTACCGCAGTACATGCACAGCATGAATAACACTGCACGATGAAAGACGGTTACCTCACAGTTTGTAGTCGTAGTAACAGTGACAGGAGATGAGAATGTGGATAACAATGATACAAGGAAAAAGGAGGAGGAGGAGGAGGAGGAGGAGGAGGAGGAGGAGGAGGAGGATGAGGAGGAGGAGGAGGAGGAGGAAGGGGAAAAGGAAGACGAGGATTTCTTTGATTGTTAGAGGATGACGATGACGAAGATAAATAAGACAGGAGAAAAAAAAAGGGTGGGATGGGAGAAGAAATGGGGTGTGGGTGGGGGTAGAGCCTAGATGAAAACAGAAAAGGGAGAAAAACGGAAATGCAAGAGAGGAGAGGTGAGAAGTAGGATAAGGAGGGGTCGAATGAGGAGGAGTAGGAGGAAGAGGCGGAGGGAAAGGCTGAGAAGGAGGAGGAGGAGGAGGAGGAGGTGGAGGAGGAGGAGGAGGGGTAGGATGGAGAGTAGGAGAGGTAGGATGAGGAGGAGGGGGTAAGATGAAGAGGAGGAGGATGAGGAGGAAGGGGGGCGTTGTAGAACAGTTAGCAGCGTAAGTACTGAAGAGAAACTTTATTCTACTACTCTCCACAGCACATGTGAGCATGCTCAAAAGAGAAACCGTGAAGGGAAAGTGACTTCCTATGTCTTTTGTTGATAAACATTACTATAAACTACAGTGAATGGCCCACTGAGAGGCCATACGAATTATCGACACTGTGGTGAATAGGTGCATGAACGTGTTGAAGAATGCATGGATGAAAAGATAATACATGCACTCGGTTGGAGGGAGAAATGCACGGATGGGTGGGTAAGTGAATGATTGGATTGCTTGGATATCGGTTGAATGGACACACGGATGGATGCTCGGCCGAACGAACACCCGCCCCCTCCCCCCCCCTCCCCCCTGAAACAAACGAGATCTCAATAATTTAAACTTCTCTCTCCATCAGGTGACAACATTATTGGAAGAGACAGCTGGTGACATAAATCTTAACGAAAGGGACGAGGATGGATACACGGCCTTGCACCACGCCGTCAAAGTTGGCAACGCTCCAATAGTGGAAAAGTTGGTTGAATTCCACACTCGTTTCGGAGTGTCTGTAGACGCTGCGGATAAGCTTGGGCTGACCCCCTATCTACACGCACGGCGTCTGGGCTACCGAGATGTCGCGGCGATTCTCAAGGAACAGGGCTTGGCCTCTCTGGGGCACGGGGACAATTTATTTCGGTCTCCGCGAGAATGGTCCCAGATTGGAAAATTTGAGAGGAGGAAAGCGATAGAACTGGACAATCTGGGAAAGATCAACGTGGCCAAGATAATGGGCAAAACAACGCTCATCCCAGTGTTGGAAAATTCTCCCCGTATGGCGGTGCCGGGCATTGTCGTGCCGAGTTATCGCCCCGAAAAGAATGAAGAGCTCCTCAAAAGGAAACCACCTCACCATCTTTCGAGCTCGCTTCCTTCCTTGTCTCAAGCAGAGCCGGTGGAGAGACAAGATAGACCTCTCTCAGCATCCAAGTGGAAGAGAGTGGAAGGAACAGACTTGACTGGAAGGCCGGGTCCCCCAACCGTCGCCTTTGCGGATGAGCAACAGGGAGGCGATTCAAAATCATCATTGAAATCAAACATAAATGGCCAACAGTTCTCAACTCATAGCAACATTAGTAAGACGGTCAATTCGGTCACAGCATCAAGCGTCAACTCTACTATAGTCAGCAGCAGTAACCCAAGCCAGGTCCCAGACCAGGGCATCTTGAAAGCCAGAGGCAACGATGATGTAATGGGCTACTCAAAGACATCTGATGCTGGACAAAATCGGACGTCATTTGCCCCGCCAGTACGCAGCGGGTCAAATCTGGCAGCTCTGAATCTCTTGCAGCAGACAACCAAAGGACGTATAGTCAACCAGTTTCATCACAGCGAATTTGACAAAACCAAAACGATGGAATACAAGCACATGCTAGGAAACCTGAACAGCATTATGGATGTATTATCGCAACAACAAACAAAATCGTTCCGGAAGTCGGTGGAGGTGAAAAAGCCTGAGACCCCACCAAAAATAAAGAAAAAGAGCAAAGTGTCCACTCTAGCAATAATCTTCGGTCATGACGGCAGGAGGAGAAGTGGTCGGAGGAAGAAGTCCAAGTCCCCATCGTCTGGCAGGAAAGACAAAGCCAAAGACAAAAAAGCCAAATCTCAATCGACTGAAAAACACGTATCAGGGGGTAAAGCGAAGGCCAACGGGCAACCAAATAAACTACCAGTCCCAACGATAAAGATAAATTAAACAAAATAATTATTTAAACACTCCATGTACTTCCTTTTTTAACCGAACGCATGAGGCGCTGGGCTGTGGGTGTTTAGGAATATGAAGATGACTAACAATTAAAAGTGCATGTATCAAGAACAAGGCCGTATTTCAGGGCAAATTGACTTGATCTACAACGGTGTTTATGGTACAAATACAAGGCAAGTAGACAAGTAAGGCTAATGGATATAGCACGCATTTCCATACATTAACAGCGATAAAATGTCCTCCTAATTTAGAAGAACATGTACAAGCCATTGCAATTACTTTATGCTTGGGACCTTTTTTTTCTTTTTTTTTTTTTTTTAGCAACGTTGCGTCATTTAGGCTACATCCCGCACATTTCCTACGGTTGCTTCCTCTTCAGATTTTTTTCTTTATTAAAACTCGGGTGCAACGATACGAAAATCCCATAAAAACTACAAATACTAAGCAATAAACGAAAAACAAAGACACTGTTGTTGCTAAACACTTCCATGAGGAGTGTAACCGATCCCAAACCCCAACCCCGTTTTCTCAGGAACGTTTTTCATTACCCAGGTCAAAATTATTATGAGAATTCACCACGCAGATGCAAATGTGCTTTTCATTATTATTATTATTATTATTATTATTATTATTATTGCCAAACGTGATGAATTGTTGTGACCCTTCTCGAAAAAAAAAAAAATAAAATAAAAACGCTGGACCTGTTTGTATTGTGTTTGGCCAGGCAGCGCCTTCAACTTACATTCTGAGATTATGTTATAATTACATGGAAAAGGAAGGAGTGCCATCCGATTGAGCCGTTGAGAAAACAGATATTCCCATCTGACCAGTACTCGCACGCCATCTTTCACAACGTTCAATACCTATACGAGTTTTGCCACAATTCCAAGACGGTTAAAGACGCCAAAACAAATCAATCACTTGGAAAAGAAATGCCCACTAAAATTAGCATGATTCCTTTTTATGTGAAACATTGATCATTTACATGAGTGTGTCTAGGCTTGCATTGATTGTTGCAAGACTATATTATAATGATACACACTTTAATGCATTGTAAAAATATTCGAAGATGTTGCATTTTATAGATTGCCTTATTTCAACATGTCAGGTATAATATATCATAGACCCGCTATTTAATATAATTACCTTACTCTTATAATTGGCATGTAAGTAAACATTACTCGTACAGAAATAATAAAAATATATTATTAAATAGACTTTCTTGGGTCTATACGTTTTCTCCCTCCATTCTCGATTCAACGTATGTTATGGACTTGCAAGCATTGCACATCCAATGTGCCTGGATCGAGGCCTTTTCCGCCTGGAATTTTTGAAACAGTGAAACCAACTCAGAAAGGTGGCATGGTAGGGCGTCACTTTGTCCAACGTCAAAAGAACGCATTCCCTTATTTTCTTTCCGGGTTTTTTGTTTGTTTGTTTGTTTGTTTGTTATTTTTTTTTTAGCTTCCTTTTGTTTTTTTTTGGGTTTGTTTTGACAGTAGGCTATAAAAAAAAAGTTAGAAGTTTCATGCTTTTGGCACGAAGCACCTGGCAATTTACACAAAGTGAAGACTCAAGAATTTTAATATTATGACATGACAGGGAATTTATTGCACATCAACAGTCAAAATCCATTTGCTACATGACAAACATCAGGAAGCATTTACATTGTGTATAAAATACTAAATTATAATGTGTTAATACAAAGCTTGCAGATTTTCAATCAATAAAAAACTCACACCTAGCTGTAAATTACCGTAAATAAAGGAGACCATTGATGGACACAATCTGGTTTTCAAATGTTTACAATAAACATATAAAAATTGGCCTAAATGTCAATGGTGGCATTGGTCTTGACCTTAAAATTACAAAAGTTGACCTTCAAACTGGGTAAAAAAAAAGATGTTGAAGGGAAAAAATTCAGCCAGGTCAAAGCAAAATGCATGAAATTGTCAGGAAAATAAGGTTATACATGTATTGAGCAAGTGAAAGTTTTCTCTAAGAAACCTAAACTGATAAAATGGAAGACAAAATGAAAGCCAGTAAGAAACCCTAATGACAGTAGCAGAAATGTAAACATATGAATATCAGTAGCAGCAACATTTTTATAACAAATACTTCATATTGTATTAAATATCATAAATCCATAAAAGATATACACTAGAAGTTTAAGATTTAAAAGACAAAAAACAAAAACAAACAAAAGTTAATCCTGAGATTCTCAGTGAGATTCTTCAAAGTAAAGATCACATAATAATCTTGTTTCCATCTTAAAGCTTAAAAAATACAAAACTCTAAATTTATCTACTACTGCTATAAGAAGAAAAAAGGCTTTTGATGTAGCCTGATGAACACTTACAGACAACTTTTACATTTTAAAATCCAAAAATGAAACAGGTTCAGGTAATTATTGACGAACTTCTCAAAGAGGGCTTTTCAACAGAAAAAATCCTCAAGAAAGCCTTTGGAATATCTGATACATTATACTAATAATGTACTTCAAAAAGTAAATAGGATTAAAAAAAAAGTTTTTGATAGCTTCAGCTTTATTGAAAGGTGACAAAATTCAAACACATGCACATATCAAATGTCAGATAACTCACACACACACACACACACAAAAAGCCAAGACTTTGACTTGACATTAAACAACTAACTCACTAACCACACACATTTATCCACACAATAATTGGCCTGCGCATGGGTAAATACATAATTTTTATAAATGTTGCAATGAATGAACAACTCGTCAGAATACTAATATTCATTATATGTTTCAAATGATAAATGGAATAGCTCTGGAGGTAAACACCATTGCAGACCAAAGTAGACGGTTCTAGATCAGAGGTCTACCATACATTACATGTAGGCCTATATGCAATTAATGGAGCTGAATAAGAGGTAAAGACTATGCCATTCAGTGTTGAAGCCAATACTGAATATCGTTACACTAAATCTGTGTGATAGCACTGAATTTACTGAGTTGGATCATTGTATTTACTAGACATTTTCTCACAATAAAACAGCAGGTTAAATTACTTTAAATAACTTTTTGACAGCCACTCATTAAATCTAATATATATATTATTATCTATGTCTCAAACAAAATCATCAATTACAATGAAATTGCAATTTTTAAGGAAAAATTGGATAAGGTTGTGACAAATATTATTTGTATGGACTTGTTGCCTTGTTTTGGAAGTACTGTATTTCAAAGTCTTGACAGTTATTTTTGACCAATGAGATACACATGTATTTACACTCTAGTAAACACTGCCTATCATCAGATGAAGAAAAAGATGTTGACAATGACAACATAAAGGTCGGATGGGTGGCAAGCACGAGGAAGACAACATTAAGTAATTGTGTACTGCTTCTTAAATGGCAGCAGTGTAACTGACCTCATCAAATTGAAGTCTAGGACACAAAGAAGCAGTGGTCGTCTAAACACTGCTGTTTAGTGTCGTGTATGGCACCTTGAAAATAGTGACAGGCAGTGAAAATCAAAACTCACTTGTCTGGATACAAATAAATGTATTATATAATTTGTCAATACAAATATACATATTGTTCTCTTCCCATATGTTGCCAATTGGATTAAAAAAAAAAAGGAAGTTAAAATCATTATAAAGGTTTTGGTTCTTTTCTGATCTCTAGTTATATTGAAAATGAAGACATCAGCAGTTCTGCTTTTACACCATTCATCCATTGACTAATAGGTCTTATCAATCCTAATGTATTTCAACAATTCCTTTTTTTTTACTTAATGTGAAGAAAGAGAATCACAGAAAAAATATTCACAATCTACCTTTGATTGTACGGTGACAGGAAAACCAAATGATAGCTCATTAAATCTAGTCAAAAGACAGAGCTGACAATGCTCTCATGAACTCATTCGACTATACCAATCCCCAATATATTGGCACAAGCTTGATTTGACTCTTTGTGCACTGTGGGCCCAATCAATGACATGAGCTCCATTTCTCTCTTTGACTACAATTTGCCCATACACGGTCAAATGGTAGTTACCGAGTTAAATCATGTTCATGCTGATTTACAGGCTTTTAGTACAAAAAGGGTTAAGCACATTTCAGAATTCCTATTATGTATGCATTCCATGTTGAGGCACAGATGGAGGAGGGATAGCAAGGTAGCGAGAAGGCAGGAATGGTGAAGATAATTTCCAGTGCTTGACTAAAAGCTAAACCAGCAAGCATAATATTATCTCACTTCAGTATGCAGTTGTCCTTTAGCAGGCTGGCTGATAGTAAATGTGTATGTTGAACATTGATATGAAGAGGATCTCGGGGTAAAAGTAAAGGATTTGTAATGGTAAAGTAAAGCCAACTCTCTTTCCACTCAAATACCTAGAACTTCTCAAAAGGGACAAAGTGGGAATAGTGGGATCTTTTCATTGACCTTTCTCCTTTGACACATTACTGAATTGGAATCTGCATTATAAAGATCACTTTTGATTTAGAAAATAGAGACAATTTTTTTTCTTTATGTAATAGAGCTCAATGACCGACAAGGTAAAAAAAAAAAAATCCAAACTCCACACAGAAATCAACAGAGACCAAATTACATGTATAGCTAATTCATTCCAATACACAACAGGCAGAGATATTGGGAAGACTCATGTGGTGTGTTTAAAGCAGAAAAGGACTGCTATATCCCTGTTGTTAACATATCGATGGCAAAAGAAAATGAAGCATTTCAAGAAGAAAATGTCAAAAAGCTGCTAGCAAACTTTGATACCATAAAATCACCAGGATCTGATTGTGCTTAAGGAATTGGCAAACATCATCCATGTTACGCCATGTATACATCTGATATATCATTTGCATCATGAATAATTCCAGATGCATGGAAGGATGATCAGATCTATGGAACATTCAAAAATAGGGACACAAAGATTTCTGTCAAAATGAAGACAGTTTAATCAGTAAAATATTGATAAGGAATAAAATTGTGACCAAAAATATATCGACACACTCAAATATTTAGAACACTGGACGACAAAACTGGATGATGTAGTACCATATGCAGTACTACAGAGGCAGTGAACATGTATTTTATTTAAATGAAGGCCTTTGACAAAGTGACACACAAAAGCCTACATACAAACCGGCAATATGCAACTTTGGTGAGGCAAAAAGTATGATTAAGTGCCTCTCAAAATAGCACAGTAGTTATTCCCCTTGTCTTGGGTGAATCTCAGTTGAGTTCTTCATCAAAGATTTTATCCAACTGTGTTGATTGGTTGCTTTACATATACATAAAAACATGAAAAAACCCCAACACACCCCGTTAACCACTGGGGTCATCTCAGGATGAAAAAAGAGGGGGAAAAAGGAATGCTAAGGAGGAAGAGAAGCATTTAGAATAGTGGTACAAATATGCTATGATAATGATAATAAAATGTAGCAAAAAGGGGAGATGATTTACAGGGAAAATAAAATCATCTCTCAAAAACAATATAACGATGGTCATCATGCCCCAAAATATGCATTGTGATAGCCCCCTAGGATGTTCTACTACCCTTTGTGTACAAGAGTACTCGATCCCTCTAGATAGCGAGTGACCCCATTGGTAATTATTACACAGTGCACATGAATGAGGGATGGCCATCAATTTTGGACTCCAGGTCGGTCTGCATCAAACTGATCCATCCCTCCCTGAGCCCCATCAGCCTCCCCTCCTCCACAGCAACTCCAACATCTCCTCTCTAATGTTGCTGTAAAATTGCAACATTTCCACGTGATGGAAATACCTTCCACACAATTACTGTATTAATGTTGCATCCAAGGGAAAGCCTTTCTTGTCATAGGATGGACTAGAAAGCAGCATAGAGTGCCAAATCCCCTATGGACGGTACGGGCCCAACTGTGTTGAAATCACAAGTTTTGTCATTTGCAGAAGAAATCAACATTTATTACTAAAGAAGAGAATATAGTTTTTGATATGATACAAGGTAATTTGACTGCTTATTTGATTAGAGTAAAGACAGACTACTAAAGTTTCATCCAGACACATGCAAAACATGAAAAAGGACACAAAATAGAGGCATCATTATGATGGGTCAAAATCAGAATTAGTGCACACAAAAACATAGGTTAAAAAGGCAATCAAATTATGGAAAATCATTAAAAGAACATTTCATTATTAGGACAGGAAGACATTCATACAAGTATTCAAATCAATAGTCCATCCACTTTTAGAATGTTCTAGCGATGCTTGGGCACCACACAAGAAGTAGTAAATGTATAATAAATATTCAAGTAGATATAATTGAAAATGTCTAGTGGAGAGCAACAGAAATGATACATGGGATTTGTAGCAAATCATATAAGAATGGTGACAAGAACTAAAATTACCACCTGTAAAATTCAGAGGGATACAAGGGGACCTAACTGAAATATAACAGATTCTACATAGCGTACACATAACAAATTTGTTTTAGGCAGTATTTTTCAATGAAATAACAATCAACAGAGATGCTATTCTTTCTAATTATAATGTAACAAAAAACATATGGATGAAAGACAGACAGCTTGGTACATCAAAGCAAAAATAACATAACTGCAAAGAAAAAGCAAACAAACGAACAGAAAAACCCAAACAAAACAATGCCCCCCAACACATACACACATTCACATAAGCAACCCCCCC
>JBCHJU010052179.1:0-17348 GCA_039654505.1 Plocamopherus imperialis | reverse complement strand
GGGGTAGCTGTCAATTGTTTCAAGGGTTAGAGCTTTCAGTGTGGAGGGAGGAATTTCCTTGTTGGCTGTTTCGTCTATAAGGGTAGTTTTTATTGTGGGAGGAAGAAGGTTATTCCATGGGGGGATGTTTGAGTACTTCTTTTCCATTTCTCTGTTTTGTGGAAGATGGTTTTCTTTTTCTTTTTCTCTGGCTATGTCTAAGAGAGATTTTTGCTGCAGTCGCTTTTGTTGTTTCCATGTACTTATCATTTCTTTGTTTGGGTGCTTTTTGTCTAGTCTGTGGTATCGTTCAGAGGCATTGATAAGGGCATTTGTTCTTCTCAGGTCGAATGGTTCTATATTAGCATCTATTTCACATGCTGCGGTAGGTGTTGTTTTCATTCCTCCACAGATTAGTCGAAGAGCTTGGTTGATCTGGTCGAGGGAGGTCCGCGCTTTAGTGCTAGCAATAGTCTGTAATGGAAGGCCGTATTCCATGGCTGATCTAACATATCCCACAAGTATTTAGAAATATTATATCTATATATTATGTATATACATTAGAATCGCATGATTTACTGAGTTGGTGTGTGTGGGTTCTTGCATGAAAGATGATATGATAATAATGAATGATAATTTTTTTTCATGCTTGTATGAGTACTGTAAATTATGTCTTACTTTATTCTTTGCCTCTTTAAAGCAACATAACCAATGTGCCTTTTTAAGGACGATAAAGTCCTATATTATTATCTTTTTATCTTAAATCATCTTAAAACACTGCAAAATTAAATGCGAAAAAAACAAAACAACCCCAACCCATTTCCAACCTCAAATATCAACGAAGGAATCAAACACCTTTACAATCCCAGACAAACAACGCACTTTTTTTCTTTTTTTTTTTAAATCCTTCCATTTATCAAATAGGATGCATGTTTGATCATATCCTCTCATTGATTTGTCAGAAAGAATGCATAATTGATATAACAAATCAAAAGACTAATGAAAGAGTCGATGGGTCGATACAAAAAAACCATGGCCTGCTCCTGCCAAACAGATGACATAATTACATGAAATGCAAAAAAAGTTCAATGATCGATTAAAATCTTGCCCTTAAACGCAAACCTTTGATATGAGCTTTAAGGAAAGCATATACACTGAGATTCAAACACTATGAGAGCTAAAGTATCATTTCACCACTGGGGGGAAAAGGGGGGAGAGGGAATATGAAAAATGTTAAATTCTATAGAAGACAATTTAAAATGATTCATAAGCTCTTATAAGATGTTACATAAATAATAACCCAATTAAAAAAAAAATTAAAAAATTGAAGCTTATTTGAGTCCTCAATGTCACACCTGTTCTTATCCTTTTATACATGTATATTTGTGATTAAGCCCAAGGATCACTTTCAATAAATTTATAAATTATATATGTATGTATATGCCACAAAGCCAGTGAAGTGACTTTTTATTTTATGATTAAATTGAAAAGAATATTTAAAAAAACAAACAACCAAGAATAAAAGTATGATATTACATTTATCTGTTTAAATTGTTAAAGAAATTTGTTGTACCGTTTAATTTCTTGGGCTCACTTATGTATTCATATTTTCTATATCAATCTGAATCTAGCATATTTTGTTTTAAATCTTACAGTAACACAATTTTTGCAACATCATACATTTCCTATACTACAGTTTTCAACTAATCAAAATGCACATAAGAAATAAAGAGTCCCTCTATTCAACAAGGATAAAATATAAACAATCATATCATTCACAGTTTTAACAGTGAAGCATTTTCAGAGCAGAGGGACATTCACAGGGTTTAACAGTGACACATTTTTATTTTTAGAGGGACATGTATGCATTATGCTTCAAAGTATTACATTCTAAGAAAAGGATTCTGTATTGTATTGCAAACTGATAAATAAATTCTACAGTGTATTGCAAGCTGCTAAAAGAAAAAAAGAAAAAAAGAAAAAAAAATACTGAAAGCTAATGAAAACTTTCATTCATTGATTCAAAAGCTGTTTAGATTGAATGATTGGCAGAAAACTATATAAAATATGTGCTGTCCCCAACCCAAAGACAGCATACTAACTTTAAAATTAAATAGAAAAGACCAGAGCAACATCTTTAGGTTGAAAACTGGCCACTTTCTTTTCAACTACCATCTAAATAAAATAAATCCTGAACACCCCCCACCATGCCTACTTTGTCATGCACTATACGAATAAGTCATGCATATACTATTGGACTGTGAAAGACTAAAAGATCTGAGACAATTCCTCCTGCCCACTTCCCCAACAATTGGTAACACACTATATACAGATGCACACCAACTATGACAGACGTGCAAGTACTTCTACATGACTTTGAACCAAAGGGCTAACACCCACATGTCGCTGGAACAGTAACAACAACAACAACAAACGGATTTTAAAATAAACATTTTAATACTTCATAAACTCAGATGGAAAATAAATCTCTAAGAGCTTCCTTCTCTTTTATCTTAATCTGAAAAGAAAAAGTTTTTTTCGTGAAGCAATGATATTCATTATGGTTGTCACAAAGATCATGAGGACACATTAATGTGATTAATGTTTTACTGAGTTTGTATGTGTGGGTTCTTGCATGAAAGATGAATGATATTCCTTTTTTTTTTATGCTTGTATGAGTATTGTAAATTATGCCTTACTTTATTCTTTGCCTCTTAACAGCAACATAACCAATGTGCCTTTTTAAGGGAAATAAAGTTGTATGTTATTAACTTTTTATCCAACACTACAGATGTGCCTTTTTTAAGGGAAATAAAGTTGTATGTTATTATCTTTTTATCTAACACAATAGAATTAAAAGTGAAAAAAAAACAACCCATTTCAAGATGTCTTTCCTTGACATTTATTTTCTTTAAATTCATGACAACTTTATTTGTATCACAAGGCCAATGCCTGGAACACTGTAACTATCATTTAACACCTAATTTTAATTTGCAATTATCTAATTTACTGTCACTTCTGAATTGTTCTTAGGTTTATGATGATGCAAATAAGACAAGGTGATAGGATTCAGGCAAATGTAATTTCTTTTTTAATTTCAAAGTTGTATCATTCATATTGTGAATCTAAGAAGTGACTAAAAAAAAAAGTGTAAAAGAAAAAAATGAGAGTGAGGAGAGATTCTGAAGGATTTTAAAATGAAAAAACGATTGTTTTTCATTTAACACATGCTATCCAGCGAAATGTCAGTGTAAGAGATAAGGCCTTGTTATTTACATAACAAATAGGTATAATATTAGTTTCAGGAGAAGCAAACAAGCTTAACTCATTCCTCACGTATTTAAAAACCTAGTTCTTGCAGAATTACTTTTTGGGACAGCTAAAAATACTCTATACATTATGTCAATGCGACTCTAAGCATAAATAAACAATGCAAAGTTCGACATATTTGATACCAAATGAAAGAGTATTACATGGGCTTTCTATTTCTGCGACAAGAAATAAGATATGTACTTGAGAGAAGATATGTGTTTTTAAAAGTCATGTTAACCCCCCCCCCTTTCCCCCAAAGAAAACACATACAGCTATGAATGGTACCAATTACCTCTGCAGGTACAGATCTGGTGTAATCCATTTGGTAGTAAATTTGAAGTATATCCATTTATCTTTCATTTGATATAAGCCATAATTGGTAACTGGATTTTTGTGATTGTCAACCAATTGCGAGTTGTGAGTAATGTCAGTTATGTAAACAACAAAACTTGAGAAGTTTTACTCAAGCCACACTCAAAAACGAAAGCGAAACAGAAATATCTTCTCTACACAGCAAGTCAAAACTATTATCAAGCGAAACGAAACATAAGATCGAGTAAATCCTAATTTATTTTTCTTCAAGGGGCCAAGTAATGAATAGAATATGTTCCGGGAAATATCAAACGATGACTCAACGCTCCGTGTGGAATGTGTTAAACAGAAAAGGATATTGAAATAAAAGGAAACTTTCTTTCATTGTCTTGCACATGCATTGAATCAATTGGATCTAAGATAAATTGCTCCATTATTTATGATAAAATAATGTGAACAGTGAGGTGGATTGATTAATCATTAAAAAAAAGATGATTTATAGTTATAAAGGAGTGAAAATAAAGCAACAAACAAAAGGATTGTTAGTAAAAAAAAAAAAAAAAAGCCTTAACTGAAGCAAAGAGACGGATTGTTAGCAAAAGGTTGTTACCTGGCTGACAAACTCATTGGGCAGGTGATAGACTTGTGAGTCATAAATATCACAGTCGTCAGGATCCTATTAAAGAATAAGCTACAGAGGCAAAGCAGAATACAAAATGATTCCTCCACACAGAACACAGAACAAACACAAAACCACACATGGAATGCTGTTGGGTCATGCATGTCAGGGAATTCTTAGCAGGACCAGATTTGACCAGAGTTAATAGTTGGGATGGTTGGATGGTTGGATGGATGGATAAATGGATAGGTGAGGCAGCTGAATAGACAGCGTATTATGGCCATGCAACACGAACCTACCAACACTTAGTAATTCTCATTTCAGACATGAAAGCTCTTCTGCCATACACTAATGAAAAAACCCAAATCAACAAACAGATGGAAAATAAAAAAATCGAAGGGAATGTTGATCGTTACAAGATGAAAGAAGTAAAAACTGTACAAGAGCAAAAATGTATGCCTGCAATTTTTCCCCCTATTGAAATAATGATATACAAGATGACACCTGGACTGTTTTTTGTTTGTTTTTAATTTTGCTGCTCACTGATCAATTCAGGCACAAAAATACTGTATTTTGATGTACTTTGTAAACTCAAAATATCACAACAGTTATATATACATGGGTGCACAGACAATACGGGGAGAAGCAAAAAAATATCACTGTAGCATACAAAGAAAATACAACAATGAAGGTAAGCTAAATGACATCCCTTTCCCAATGACAAGGCCAAACTCATTACATTTAAGTACCAACGGGGATGCAGTCAAAAGCCACACAGAGTCTACAGGAAAATTAAGAGGTCTAAAACAGGGGATCATCGATGAATTATTGCATGCAAAAGTATTGACAAAATACGAAATGAATCATCCATACAGAACTGAGACAGGGAAAAGTTCAGAACTAAAAGGAACTACAGAGGATTGAATCGAAAAAATGGAAATTCGGGCGAGGAAGGAAGGAAGGGAAAGAGGGTCGAGAGGCGGAGCACCAAAGCAAATTATGACAACAAAGAGTGAAAATCGTGGTGGAGAGGGAAAGGAAAGGATTGTGCAGGAAAGGGGGAAAAGGGAGGGATGTGGGTGGGGGGCCAGGGATTACAACAAAATCGCATCCAATCCAAAGCTCAACAGAGAAGAGAAAAGATGGGGATGCTTCATGGGATGTACACTACCTTGGTGGTAAAATCATTTGGATTTATATAAAGATCTGGACCTGCGTAGATGCCAGTTTCATCCGGTACCTGTTTGTGTTATTTGTCAAAAGTATTCATGTACAGAAATGCAGCCGTCAACTTTAGACATTAAAAACAAAATGGGACACTAAATTCAGTGATAAAATGCTTAAAATAAATACTTCACGTTGACCAAATGAACATAATTTTCCAGAATCTCCATTGATCACCTCCCTCATGAGACCAAATTGTCAACCCACCCATCCACCCCAGAGGATGAAGAAGAGGAGAGGAGGAAGAGGAGAAAAAGAAGAGGGAGATTGAGGAGATGGAGGGGATGTAGGGAGGGAGAGGAAGAAGGGAAGAGGAGGGAGAAGGATGAGGGAAAAGGGAGGGGGGTGAGAGGAAGGCAGGTGAGGGAGAGGGAGAGAGAAAGGGGAGGGGAGGGAAGGGAAAGGAAAGAGAGAAAAAGAAAGAGAAGAAGAGCTAGAGGAGGAGGGAGGAGGAGGGAGGAGGAGGAGGAGGAGGTGGAGGAGGAGGAGGAGGAGGAGGAGGGAGGAGGAGAACCCTTCCTTTTATGCTGTTGCAAGGCATTTGGATCTTGGTTCACATTGACATTGAGTGACATGTAAGCACTATACATTATTATTATGTGTATGAATCCCCAATCCATCCTGTCAAATAAAAAAAAGAAGAAAAAAAAAGAAAAAAGAAAAAAAAAAAGGAAAAAAAGGAAAACACAAAACAAACAGCAAAAACCACCAGGTATCCTTAAAACACAAAACACAAGTTGTACAAAAAAAAAAAAAAAAAAAAAAATTTATCCCCGGAGGAAATTGGTCTTTCAATTTTTAACCAAAATACGAGCATCAGCCGCAAGTGCAGCGCCATAAATGGAGGCAATATGTGTACCCAAAATAACCTTGCCCAAGGGTTAATTCACATTGTTTCCCACACAGAATTTGAACCACCAACCTTTCGGTTGCACGGCCAAAGTAAAACAAACTATGCCACTGTGACCTCTATGACATAACTTCTGAGCAAGGAAAAAAAGGGTTTTAAAATAATAGGTTTAAAATTTATTTTTCTTTAAATCAACCAAAAAATCCCTGGAACCCTGACTTGGATAAAGGCTTCGTAAACAGCATTTGAGACAGGCTTATGGCCATTAGACTGTGTCCAAATGTCTTGCTGTGCTACTAGCTCGCTAAATAGCGAGCAGTGAGCATTCATCTCAGGTGTCCACACCACTAGCTGCATTTTTCAAGCTACTTGCCTAGCATAGGCTTTGTCTTGCCTTGCCTTGCCTTGCCTTGCTTTCCAAACAGAAAATTCGCACAATGAAAAAAACATATTTAACGTTTCTTTAATTATTGAAGAAAAACAAATTCTGCTCTAATCTTAGCTCAATTACTGGTCCCTCATTTCAAAATATGCCATCAAATTTTGGATTTGATCAATCTCCATGGAGATATTGGCAGTGGAAAGAACTGCCTAGTTAGGGCCAGTGACGTCACACATCCTGTCTCAATGGTGAACGTGTTTGGGCGCGTGGTCTCACGTCGACCAAGCTTGAGCTACGAGCAGTGGTAAATGGCAATAGATTGATTGCGGCTCAATGTTTGAAACGATTGCAAGCTAGTAAATCATGGTGTGGACACTACCATTCATTCAAGGCAATCTTTACCACTTCTTAGCGAGTAAGTAGCGCAGCTAGTTGTATAGACGCACACTCAGGTCATAAGAGTGGACACTGTATGTAGACTGCTTGGAAACAAAGAACTGACATCATCATTTTTAACACTGCAGCATAATTAAACCTTATGAATAAATCCTAATATAATTTCAAAGCAAGCAGCTCTGACTGAAATTGCTACGCTATAATACAATACATTGATCAAGTATTGCAGGAGAAGATCAAGGCAGCATACCATGTTGAGTTGTTCAACCCTATGTTGATTAACCGGGTGCTTCAGTTGCATCTTTTTGTATAGAGGAAAGCGTTCGTAATAGCTGACCAGCTCAACCAGGGATTCGAACTGGGCGTTGCCAATTAGATACAGTCTGCCTTCCACTTTAATACGGCAGTGCTTGATTTTTCCCTCCGCCCTACAAGGACAAATAATTTTTAGTATTTATTATTGTTGTTGTTGTTTTGTTGTTTTTCTTTTCTTTAAGGTTGTTTTTTTTGTTCGGGTGAGGGAGGGGGGGAGTTGTTTGTTTTTATTATACATCATCAGGACTCAGAGCTAGAAATGAAAATAACATCTGAACTTTTCCAGGGGATGAAACCAAACAACATGCAATGTACTTTGCATTAAACTTTTAAACCATATAAACAGTTTTTACTTGGTAAAAATATAACATTTAAAGAAGCAATAAGAATAATAAGAATAGTAATGATAATGATAATGATAATAATAATAAAAAATAATGATAAAATAATAACAATAATAATAATAAAAATAATAAAAATAATAATAATAATAATAATAATAATAATAATAATAATAATAACAATAAAAATCAATAATAATAACAGCAAAAATATGAATATGAATAAGAAGAAAAAGAAGAAGAATCATTATTATTTTCCAAAATTGCAGGATTCTGCGAAGAGGCGGAAAATTCCGAGTCATGATAATATAGTCATGACTTCAGATTAATTTTGCAAATAATCTCAGCCTCAAATAAAAATTCAAACTTTATCATGGTGGATCTTAAAAAAGATACAAAGACCAGTAAAACAGTTACTTTTGAAATGTCGTATTTAAAACAGTTTCGTTTTTGTTTTTTTAAAGATACAATGCACTACTTCAAAGGACTTTTAATAGACAAGTAGATACCTTAATTACTTGTCTCTATTGTAATGCCAGTGTGTTTGCATTCTCATTTTAAACCAATAAGATTAACGAGAGAAACAGGAAATAAAAAAATAAATACTGTAATAAAAATACCTTGTATACAGCAAGACACTTATTTTTACATATATTTCTCATTATTTTTTTCCCCTATTTTAATTTCTTATACAGTTACGTTTAAATTATCTATTTTTCTACTCAGAGAAGGAATCAGGATGGGGAAAAAATGTCCTGTCAGAAGAGGGTGAAAAGAAATACACTTGATGAATGGTTCTTAGGCCTACCTGAATGATATAGCATAAGAGTATTGGTCTGTGCCACTGTGGCGAACGAGAAATGCGCCGTCGTATGGGATTCGCTTCAATAAATCTTCAGCGGCAGCCCGTCCCATTCCTTCATGGTACCACCTAAACAAGATGGTGTACATTAAGTATATCATATTAGAGGCAGTGAAATAATAATCCTGATTTTGATTTTTTTTAAATATACTTCAAAATCAATATAATAAAAGTCATCTATATTTACTTTGATTATAAGGTCTTGTAAGGGATTTTAAAATTTTCTTTTCAGTCCAACTAGGTTTGGATGCTATTATATCCATGATAAAAAAAAGAAGAGTATAAAATCCTACAAAGACTGTTGAAACTATACAAACAAAATAATTTGTAGCGTAATAAACAAGTTCACATATAATAATGCTCTTTTCTTTTCTTTTTTCCTTTTTTTTTTTAACTAGTACTTAAAATAAGATGAAAGGTACGGTAGTTGTAAAGGCATGCCAACATACTCTTTGCCTTCATGGCTCTGTGGTTGGGGCACAGGGTCTTTGAGGATCTGAGTGAATCCTGAGCTGCGAAGGGGGAACTGCCGGTAATGCATTATCAGGTGATACAAGCTGTCAAAGGTCACAGCATCAATCAGGTAATATTTCACTTGACCCATTTCTTGGCGGGATTTGATACGGCAATGAGAAACTGCATTTTGACGCCTGAAGAGAAATCAAAGAGGGGGGGGGGGCAAATCAAAAGGCATTTAATACATAATTACTTTTTATCAGCAATTTTCCTTTCATTTTAAATTTCTCATTTCTTTTTTCTTTTTTTTTCTTACACAATAACATAAAAATTTTCTATTTCTTGAACATCATAGAATGAACCGGGCTGAGGAAAAATGTCTCAAAAGTAGAAGGTAAAAAAATAGTTTCCCAGACAATATGATTTTTGTGCGCCCTGGAAAGCGTTAAAATTGCTTACAAACATGCTATTATATGGAGGCTGAAATGCTGTGATAAAACAATGACTAATTTAAACTATATATATTCAGAATGTTTAGGAGAAAGTTACAGGCCTCTTCTCAGCAACAAGAATGTGTATTGGAGTCAGTAAGAAAGCTCTTCTGCTCCAAGGCGAGGCGATTCGGTGCCACTGTCGCGGGTTCAAGTCTCAGTGGATCCAAATTTCTCTTTCTTAATTTTCTATTAAAAAAAAAATCTTCCCTTTGTAATGATTCTCTATGGGGCTCATTGAAATTGTCTAGATCTAATGTGTCAGGTCTATATCTTAAGGCCTCTTTTCAACAACATTCTAAGGCAAGACAATGAAATTCCTGCAAAGCGATGTGACCATTTTTCAAGAAGTTTGGGAGTAACCATTTGACCATGCTTTCCCCTATTCTCCATGACGGCATTTCCCTGCCAAAGATATGAGATTGAAAACAAAAAGTGACCAAGAACACCTAAAACTGCTTGCCTATAACTGAATACAGTGGAGCATACTAAACCAAGAAGATAACAGACGATGCTGAAATATCTCGTTCTGAAGACCAGGATGCCAAAAGTGCCTGGATTAGTAAGTCCTATTCAATACGCTTAAACATCAAATATGGTGTATTCCATGAGCACGAGCTAAAAAGCTAGCAGAGATTTCCATGCTCACTGAATAACAATTTTCTACCTAGGCGCACCTCTCAGCACTGCCCCCTGTGCCTGGGTTGCCTCTTAGGCCTCATACTTCTATCATGCTCTTTACTAGAATCCTAACCATGGCTTTACTATGGACAGATTGTGGCAAAACTTCACAAAAATGTAAACAATAAATAGAAGAATATTACAGACATACAATTATATATGCAATGCAAATTTTGTTTTTCTTCAGTCACTGAGCCAACCAATTAATTTTTAAAATAAAAAATCAAATAGACCCAAACACATTTAGTACATAAATTCTTTTCATCTGAGAAGTATCTCTTATTTTCATTTCTGTTTACATTGAAATGAAATAGAAAATACATTTTTTCCAGTTTAACCGATGGAGAGGGCAGAGGACCTAATAACATCAATACCTACCAAAAAGACAGAGAAAAATCTCCAACAAAAGTGTCACTCTCCCTGACCAAAAATGTACCATCCCCTAAAGCGCTGTGTTGTCGAAGAAGTTCCTCGGCTCTCCGTCGTCCCCCTTCCAGACGACCATGAAACCACTTCTCACTGAAGTGGAGCTCATCTGCTGGCCGACCCTGGAAAGATCAAATTGGTTAAAGGCAGCAGGGAATGCACGGGTATAATTTGACTTAGGTCAGTGATTTTATGTCACGTTGTTCAAAGTGATTTTTTCCATTTAATCGCATATCTTTATCTTTTGTTTTAAGCAAATTATGAAAATACAATTTTCATCATGACAATTCTACAAAAACCGTCATACATTAATAAAAAATACTTAGAACTCTTCTAATGAAATATTTTAAACTAAGATTTTTTTTCCATGACTATTATCATTATGAATACTGTTATTATTATTACTATTATTATGATATCATTATTTTCATTATTTTTATCATGGTCATTATTAATAATAAATAGTGCTTATATAGCGCGTTACCCCATTCTAGATGGGCTCAAAGCGCTTTACATTCTAGTAATTTTAAAAAATAAAACATATGGCATTGTAATGTACATCATTATAAGTTAATCAGTTATGAGCGATTTAAAAGACAATATTAAGATTCAAACACCATTTTCAGTTGTTAATAGCTATGTAAAAGACAATGACAAAGTTTACACAACATTATTCTGAATTAAAAAGAAAAGTTTTTAAGCTGCATTTAAACTGGTCAACAGTCTCGACCCACCTAATGGAGATGGAGAATGGCATCTAGAGAGAACGATACAGGAGAGATGAAGTGGTGTATGAAACATTTAGAGTAGACTGATTAACCAACATACTATATGGACAGACAGATACGTTTGCAGAAACAAAGATACAGATGAGACAAGGATGACAGCGCAATTAGGAAGAGATGGAGGATGGTATCGATCTTCTAAATGTATCATTTCCCGATTCGATTCCCCTCATTTCAGGCCTCGGTCGACTTGCAGACAAAGACGACGACTTGCCAGAGGGGCCCTCTACTTCCTGCAATATCGATGACGGCAGGGAAAGCTTCGATTATTGCCTGTTGGCAGGTACCCTTTGCTTTTTCCACTAAATTGATGTCTGTCAAATTGTGTCCTTAGAATCACTTCTTCAGTATGGTGTGAAGACCCTATAATTTTTTGTTAGTCAAGAGCTTATCAATTCCTTTTGCCTCTTGTGTCGTTTGTTTCTTTGTTTTGTTGTTGTTGTTGTTATTGTTGTTGTTGTTGTTGTTGCTGTTGTTGTTGTTGTTTTTGTTTTTGTTAATGCATAAAAAGCGACTTTGATAAGAATCGGATTAGATTCTTTATCAGACCATCTCCTGTCTTATATCAATATTGTGGCAGGGATGATATGTTACGGTACAGAGGAGTGGCCAGCATAAACAGACGCCTTTTATATGGCTGGTGTCTATGACCAGCATAAACAGACGCCTTTTATATGGTTGGTGTCTATGACCAGCATAAACAGACGCCTTTTATATTGTTGGTGTCTATGACCAACGGAATTATTTTATACTTTTCCCTATAAACTACCCGCCAAACAAGTATCCCTTCATAAAGAAACGATGACACAAACAACAAATGGAAGCATAAATGGGCGTGGTTATCGAGAACATTCTCTAGGCACGTCCGTAGGCTCTTTCGGCCAGATTGCGGCAGCCTTTTCTGTCTTCGGTCTAGTCTGTTCCATACCTTGATGCTGTCAAGCCAAGCTGGTACTTCCGTTCACTTATAATAAACTTGCTGGGTGTCCGTTCAATGAACGGGAGTACACTATTATGTGGTGATTGCAAATAACTAATTTTATATCTAACACACTAAATTTAGGTATCGCCTGAAAAAAGAATCAGTTCTTTCCGGTTCATTTGTTTTGATTTCCTCCCTTGCCAAATGGTGTGTCTAGTTAAACCTGGAGCAGGTCAATGAGCCTAGTGAACACGGGGAAATTGAAATGTTTCTTAAACAAAAAGTAGAGACTTCAGAGTTCTATTGAAAACTGTGCACTCTACTCCTTATGATGCAGCACATAAAATTTGAAATCTGAATGTTCAGTGTTTTCGAAGCCTTTCGCAATGACAGATCTTCCAAGTCCCCAATTATATATAGTATAGATAATAATCATTTTCTCCAATGTTTTAAAACACGTCTGCGAAACAAAGTTCCCTTAAGAGACAATAAAGTTTGATCTCATCTTATGTTAGAGCGGGATTACTATCGGACCTATCGTTTAGGGTAATTGATATTTTTTTGTCTTTTCAATTCTTTTAAATAACTAAATCCTCATAACCCCTTCCTCACCCCCCCCTACACACACACACACACCACTCACACTATTACTTCTACATACCTTTACATTCATTATACAGCTATTAAACAAGGATATTGCCATTTAATTATCCCGTTTTGCCAGAATGTTTTTCACACTTCATGCAATCAAAGAGCCATCAATCGGATTCTCTCGCTTAAGTTCCATGTTCCCAAGAAATTGTGGTAGTATCATGACTTGACAGTTCTAATTACGCGGATCGGCATTTTTTCCGCACGAACAGGCAAATTGATGAGAAGAATCGTCTGTTTACAACAAAATGTAACTGTAACCACCTGAAAAAAAGTGTCTTTTATTAAAGTGGACCCTTAGGGGTCAATATGATGTAAGTTTTTTGCATGACGGGGGTTAACCTTATATCCAACGAAGCCTTTTGTGGTAGGGATTGCAAAATTGGGCATAAACTATTGTTAACAATTCTTTCAAGCATAGAAAAGCCAACTATTCAAACAGCTTTAGTAGTTTACGCATCCTATTTTTGATTGAATGATCTATGTGCTAGATAAAATTATACTTTTATGCGTTCAATTTACTGCCGTCGGTTTCGAGGTCTATGTCCTATTGCTATAAAAGTAATGGTTTAATCAAGCTTCAGGTTTGAACTTAGAACCAATGAGTCGTGAAACTATGTGTCTTTGAAAAATAAGGGCACGACTATAATATGCTGCGCTGTTATTGAATTTGAGCAACCTAACATATTCCGTGAAGCGGCAAACCACTTTTGATGCTCTACTCTGAGAGAACAACGGCAGAATAGTTTTGCAATGATATGGGTTTGATTATGATAATAGGTAATAATCACCATCATCTTGATACTCTGTACAGGACCGTAAGTGTTACGTCTTAGCAATGATACCTTCGTTGTGCCAAATCAATGCCTCGCAATACGCTCCCCTGTCGCGTCATGCTTGGGCTCACTTTTTTTTTTTTTTTTTTTTTTTTTTCTTTTTTTTTTTCCTTTTTTTCTTTTCAGGAAATCAACCCACTCAACCCACTATGTTCCCCCCATATTCTTTCCTAGCTTTTCTAGGCTCCCGGCTTCGCCCGGGTCTGTAAAGACATGATCTAAAGCCTTCAGAACCTAGATCAAAATATATATTCTAGATTTAGAACGAAACATATTTTTTCATTATTACAGAGACTCTCTTTTAGCTAGATGTCTAGAATGTATATCTAATATGTATGTACGTTCTAGATTTAGAGGCTAGATCTAAATCTAGAGGCTAGATCTAGATCTGGCTTTCTAGGAATACTATCTAAATAAGAATTAAATGTGGGCATCAGTACATCAAAACAAAGACGCGTTGCTAGGAGGAAGTGGCTAGATTTAGGTAATTATAATCTAGAATCTGGTCTTTTTTCTTCTTTTTTTTTTATTAACAGACCGCTTGGCTATTCATCATGGCGTTTCTTGAGCACCGCATATTTATGCACGGTGAAAATGAAATTATGAACGAGCCCCTTTTGTAGACCTAAATGATCCTTAAGACAATGCCCATGTTGTGACAAATCAAAAAAAAAGATTCACGCAAAATTTGGAACATCTGCAACACGTGGTTTGTTTGGTAAGCTTACCTCGTGCCAAAAGTTTCGCGTTACTCAAAAATAATTATATAATATACATATAAATGAATGGCTTTCTTAATCGAAGTAGATATGATATAGTTCTTCTTCGGCATTAGGCTTTTTCAAAGTAAGGGTATCCAGAGATGAACTTCTCTTTCCTCGTCTGTCGCACAACTCCGCAGTGATTGAAATCAGTGGCCCAGGATGCAGTTTATACTTTCCAGCCGTCATTCCTAGAACTTCTGTTTGGATTTTCGTTCATGACTTTGACTGGTGTTTCCATGTGAAGCATTTTCTGTTTCAACTTGGTGCAGCCTGTATTTCTGCTTTCTATGTCAATGTCAATGTGAAAAATTTAATAAAGGATGGAAAATATTAATATTTATTAAAGGGCAAATTGTGTTCATAAAATTATCGTTTTACAATCAACATGGTTTTCTAAGATGATTTTTGACATCCTTCACTAGTTGAATGGAATAGATAAAAAATCTATCCGATAAACCGGTCTGCATTTTATAATGGCCTTTTTGCATCAGAGCTGACGATCTTGTAGCAGTGTTAATGCTACGGCTGCGCAAGTAGAATGGGTGCCCAGCCACACTCCATTCTCCTCATATCTTTACCTCTGTCACTTGAATTCAGAGTAATGAAGTGGTCAATAAGCCTGAGGTACAAGAGGTGTTAGGGGTGTATGATACCGACATAGTTACAGGCACTCTTTTGGTACGAACGAATTTGGCCAGGATGACGGCCGATATGGCCTGCACTTTTCGACTTAATCACCAACGGTTCTTTTACATTTTAATATTATTTTTATGCTGAGATTCCAATTACGAAACGGTCTGTCGACACCCTTTTGACGCTTCACTTTTGGCAGAATAGTCACAGTTCATTAAGGCCACCTACATTAAGTGAGGTGGCAATGACGTCATTGTGGTGGACAACTCTGCCAAAGAGTCCATATAAATAGCCTCTAGCAGCCGTGACAAATGAGTTAAGTCCCTTTGGGATATTAAGTCCGTCGCACGACTGCCTAGCCGCGTTTTTTTTTTTCGGAGTGCATTGTGTGCCTTTTTCGGGTGAGAAGCTCATTCAGCCCAAGGTTTTGGCGGCCAGAGGTAAGGGTGAGCATGGGACCTGGTAGGTGATATAGGAGAGGGCGTGGTTAAGGGGCAGGTCACTTGTAGGTCAACTACTTGACCTCTGACGTCTCAATAAAAAAAGACCAAAAAAAAAAAAAAAATCGACGAATCTTCCTTTTTGATTGGCACGCTTGGCCATTGGTCTTAGGAAGGTGTAAAGCTTCTAGTTTATAGGGACCTTGATGTCTGCCACTGTGCTATGTGGCTATTCAGAGGGGCGTTAATCGTAATTATTCTTGTGAAGGTCGAGGAGTAAAATGGCCCACGTTTAACTAGACGCACAGAAGGCCTAGATAAGCCGACCGAAATGTTAAGTCGTCCAAGATTCTACTGCTATGGCGAATAAAGGGACCTCACCCACCAAACTGGCTCCTCAATCACTGGTATCCTAGTGGCTCAGATAATATAATTATAAGGGGCGCTATTCTCACAGCCCAAGCTACATTCTAGGTTTCAGTCCTTCCCAAGATCAACAGAGAATTTCGTCACCTTTATCAAAGCCACTGTAAACTTCAATTCTTGTTTCCTCTAGTTTTGTTATTTAAATTTTAATATTAGTCAGTGTTCCAGCAAGTCTTCCTACCCCAGGGACATTTTTTATATTCTTGTCTGAAATCGTCAACCACATGATCACTGTATTCCTATCACTTTTTTGTGTTTTTGCACCATGTCACCCGTCCTTATTTTCTAGTCCAGGTGGGAAACGCTGACAAGATTGATTTGTTGGTGATGATGTTGTTGTTGATGTGTTTGTGTGTGTGTGTGTGTGTGTGTTTAAGAAGGCCACTACGTGCATGAAGCCATAAGGCAATCAAGGGAAAAACCCATCAAATAACAATAAAATAATTGTTTTTAAGAGCCCGCACCCTGCGTCTCCCACACACCCCTCCAATCTTTCCAAAAAAATATAAAATAAAAAAAAAAAAAAAAATCCTCTTCCCACGATAGAAATTTCAAACTCAAATGTAATGACCTACATATCGACACCACCGCAATCTTTGGCTCTAACATTAATTATGGCGCTCGGGATGTCTATCAGCCAACCCTTGGGGCGGAAACGATGCCATATGCGTCGACGCCATATGCGTTCAAATTGCCGGTAAAACCTTTAGAATCTGTCAAAGAAATAATGACTCTTTATTTATTTAAATCCGACTTCTTTTCACTGGTGACTTTAGACCAAACATAAAATGTGTGTTTGAATAACGTTCTAGCTTAGTTTTAAACACCTCAGAAATATGGCGCATTTTTATTGACTGCGGAACTATTTCTCACAATACCCATTCGCGGTAGATAATTATTTTACTACCCATTCATCGACTTGACTCCTGTTTAAATGAATTCGTTCCCAGTTTTATTATTATTTTTATTATTTTTATTGGCATTGAATTTGACTCCCCATACTGAAACGCTCGGTGACAATCTTCAGGGAGCAGCGGCGGATGGCGGAAGGTAGAAAACAGTGTTGGAAAAGGTTAGAAGAAAAAAAAAATAAAAGCTATTGTCCCTACAATAAAAAAAAATACCTTGGAGAGGGGAACGGGTTGAATGTATTGCAGCTGCAGGGTGCCATGTAGTAGCGGGGGGTTCTTTTGTTATCGCATACCTGCCTTAAATGGCTGGGCAAGAAGGAGGAAAGGGGGGGGG